>QYTT01089876.1:0-13036 GCA_006980735.1 Dasypogon diadema
CCATTTATTAAGAAGTACTTAAAAAGTGCAGTTTCAAGTGGAGCATTAATCCAAACAAAGGGAAAAGGTGCTTCTGGCTCGTTCAAGTTGTCAAAGGCTGCCGCTACAAATACTAAACCGAAAGCAAAAAGTGGTGAAGATGAGGAGAAGAAGAAAAAGCCTACTACTGTCAAGAAAAGTGGTGAGAAGAAATTGAAAAAGGAGAAAACTGGTGAATCTAAAAAGAAAATTGCTACTCCTGCAAAGAAAGTTGAGAAGAAGAAAGCTGTTAAAGCTGCTGTGAAAAGTGCAAAGAAAACTGGTGAAGTGAAGAGTAAAACACCTAAACAAAAATCAACAAAGCCGTCGAAAGCCGTTGCGAAAACTCCAAAAGCACCCAAACCAAAAAAGGCTACAGCTGCAGCGAAAAAGGCCGCTCATAAAAAGGTTGCAAAGAAGTAAATGAGAGAGCAGTGATAAAATGAAAACTTTTTAAATCAGTCCTTTTCAGGACTACCAATACTGTACTCAAAGAGTAAAACTAACGAATATTGCAAAAAAACTAAATAATAAAACAAATTTTCATCTCCAGGATAACATTTGTTATCATAAAGCGAAATGGGAAAAGTTTATCTTCTGTAGAATAAGTACATACAAAATTAATTCAAAGGAAAACTTTTTATTCCACGTCTAGTTTTATTTGTTAAAATATATTCAACAAAGTTCACGAGCAGACTCCTCGGATATCTTTAATAAAGTTTTTGTTGTTTGAACAGCACGTTCAGCCAACCCATTGGAACGGGGATATTGTGAACTTGAAGTTATTTTAATATATAGGTTCCTACAAAATTCTTTAAATGAAAGGAACTAAACGGCATGTTGTCCGCTTTGATTTCTCGTGGAAGTCCGTGTATAGAAAATAAAACTTTAAGTTTGAAGATTATTTGTGAGGCATCTTTTTTCTTAATTCTACAATTTCTAAATACTTGGAAAAATAATCTATAATAACTAGAAAATCCCTGTTCTTGTATGAGGATATGTCTAGTCCTAACTTACAAAACGGTAATGAAGGTATTTCGTGTGATATAAGCGGCTCTCTTCGTTCGGAATTACGAAATTTTTGACAAATTTTACATGCTGAGACTAAATTTTCAATGTCGGTATTGATCCCCGGCCAAAACACAATTTCTCTCGCCCTTGATTTCGTCTTTTCAATTCCGCCATGAACTTTATGTAGCTTATTTAGAATTTCTTTACGACATTTATGTGGTACTACAATTTTCTCATCTAAAAATATTATGTCGTTTTCTAATATTAGATCATTTTTAAATTTCCAATAGATTCTTAGTTGTTCTTCTAATTTTTGTTTGTTTTTTCGTTTTTTTGGGCGGAGAGGGGGGATGCGTTACGCACTCTAGGGGGACTTGCCCCCCGTGTGCCGGACTCCCCACGATACGGGTCTACCGGCTAAACCTCCCCTCCCTGTCATCTGGCCGTCACCCCGGAACCGTCGTTAGACATTACTTCGGGGCAGCGGCCCTTTGTTTGGGCTCTCCAAGTCCCCCCAGTCCATCGCAGGACGTTAAGAGGGGCGCTAGCCCCTCGCCCCTCCTGGAAGCATAGGGTCAGCGCCCCTCCCCCCCGAGAGGGGCCTATATTCCACCGCGGAATCGGACTCGCATCCCTCCCCCCTAGGGCCCCCAAGCTAGACTCCAGAGGAGAGCAATGCAAGTCCGGCACGGCAGGTCAGTGCCCCTTCCTACCAATCCCCCCCTTCCCCAGGAAGAACGCCAATCCCACGCTCCGCCAGGCGCATAAGACTAGCGTCCCTCTCCTTTTGCTTGAGGATCGCCTTTACAAAGGAGGCAACCCTCGCCAACTCCTCCTCACTCTGTAGCATAACCCCGACAATATTGTCCGGGGCTATGCTACCGTGTATTTCCTCCACCGTCCTCCTCTACGCCCTGTGGAGGGCTGAGTCCGAAGGGGAGTCACAGTAGACAC
The DNA here is from genome assembly GCA_006980735.1 of Dasypogon diadema. NCBI lineage: Eukaryota > Metazoa > Arthropoda > Insecta > Diptera > Asilidae > Dasypogon > Dasypogon diadema. The sequence goes on from QYTT01089876.1 coordinate 1,984, forward strand.
AGGCGGCCTCCCTATCCTATGAAGGAAGGACCGGAAGTGCCCGTGTCCCGTCAGTATTTGCGTTAGATAATAATTCACCTCACCATGCCGACGCGACGGTTCAGCCAGCCATCCAGCTGCGGTATGAGCCGCGCTATCCACCGGCCCCACGACTCCCCTTCTCATCTCTCTTGCCACGCTTTTAAGGCGCGGGATCTCCCCACCTCTGCAGCCTCCTTATTCCCCAGTACGAGTTTGTTCTGGTGGACAACCTTCCGCTCCCCGGCTTGAAGGTCAATCGGAATGACCCCCGAGGACGCGATGCGGAGTGCAGCCCGCCTCTGCACTGCCGCCAAGCGCTTGCGGTAGTTTTCATATCGCAGCGCATCGGCCCACACCTCGGCGCCGTACAACATGACCGACTCGGCGGTACGGAGCAACAGCCGCCTTTTACAGGGCCTTGGGCCAACTGTGTTGGCCATAACCCTGCTCAGCGCCGCCACTACCGTGGCCGCCTTGTCTACCCTCCCCCTGATCTCCTCCCAAAAGGTGAGCCTGCAGTCCAGGCTCACCCCCAGGTACTTCACGGCCGCCTTGGTCCGGACCACCTTGTCCCCCACCCGCATCTCCCGCATGAGCGGGATGCGCTTTTTCGAGAGTAGCACGATCTCAGTTTTTGCCAGAGCTAGCTCTAAACCGTGGTCGCGCATCCAGGAGCCGACCCGACGCATTATCTGGTTGAGTCGCCGCTGGGCCATCTCAACATCTCTGCCGATAATTACCGCCGCGATGTCGTCGGCGTACCCAACCAGGAAAGACCCTTCCGGCATTTCCATACGCAGGATCCCATCATATGTGTAGTTCCATATGTCGGGACCCAGCATGGAGCCCTGGGCCGCCTCTGCCGAAAGCACCTTCGTTTTCGGGCCATCCTCGGTGCCGAAAGTAATGGAACGATCCTTCAGGTAATCCCCTATTATTGGAGGAGGTACTCTGGTACCCTGAAGTCTCGCTCTAACGCATCCAACGCGTCAGCCCATCTGACTGAGTTGAACGCGTTCCTTACGTCCAGTGTGACCAGCAGACACACAGAGCGGGTGGAGGAATTTCCCCACTCTGTGCCCCTGGCCGCCTCCACCACCACCCGGATAGCGTCCACTGTGCACCTCCTTTTCCGAAAGCCGTATTGCCTCTCGGAAAGGTCTCCAGTGGCTTGAACTGCCGCCTGGAGGCGAGGTTTCAGCAGTTGCTCCGGGACTTTGCCGGCGGTATCCAACATGCAGAGGGGCCTATACGCTGACGGGAAGTCCGCTGGCCCCTTGCCCTTGCTGATCAGCACAAGTCTTACTGCCTTCCAGCGGGATGGAAAGACTCCCGCTTTCAGGCAGGCATTGTTCATATTCAGCAAGAGCTCTGGATGGCACCCGACTATTAGCACCTCCGCCGGAAGCCCGTCCGGCGGTAAACGGAGGAGACTCGGAGGACCCGTTAGCTGGGCGGTGGGTGCCCAACGGGTGGGCGGGGAATAGGGCGTCCACAATGGACAAGGTGGTCTCTCCGTCCAGAGGAGCGTTCGGTGCAAACGTCCTCAGTTTCCGAAGGACCACCCTGTACCCCAGTCCCCAAGGATCATTGTTCTGATCCTCTCCCAACCGTCTCCAGCAGTGGCGCTTGCTGGCCTTGATGGCCCGACGAAGATCTCTCTTCGCTTCCTTGTGCTCGGCAGATTTTTGGGCTGCGTCGGGATCGCGTCGGTCAGCTCACTGAGCCAACCGCCTGAGTCGGGGACATTCCCACCTCAGTTCCGCGATCTCGTCCGTCCACCAGTAAGCAGGACGTCTCGCCCCCCGATACCCCTTTCTCGGCAAGCCTGGTGGATTAGACTCATAGTAGAGTCCACCAACCTTTCGGCCCGCTCAAGAGGTGGCAAATCCTCCGGTATCCCGTCCAAGGCTCTTTGACCGCGTGTTAGGGCCAGAGACAGCTTCTCGACATTCATCCTGTCGACGTTCCAACTGGGCGGGCCCTGCGGACTCTGGGCTCGGACCCGCGAGTCATCACGCACGTGGAACGTGATATACTGGTGGTCGCTGGCCGTATAGTCCTCGACCACCCGCCAGTCTTTGCTTTCTTCAGGCCACCCGTTTAGCAAAATTTCCTTTAATCTTTTCAGAAAACTCCATTTCCCTTTTTAATAGATTTAACTTGTAATCACTGATATTTACTGAGTGAATTACTTCGTTAACATCTTCTATTTCATTCCCTTTTTCATCATTACTATAATATCTAAATAGCATATCAGTTATATATATATTATATATTACCAGATAGAAACCTAAGCTGAATGGCATACTTCATAATTCTTATACGCACACCTAGTAGAGGTTTGTGATCGGTTATGATCGTTATTCTATGACCATGTATCCAATTATGGAATTTATTACACGCGTAGCAAATCGCTAACGCCTCCTTTTCTATCTATGAGTATCTCCTTTCTACCTCAGTTAAACTTCTCGAAGCGCATGCTACTGGTTTACCTTCTTGAAGTAGGCAACATCCTAGGCCCTCCTTACTGCTATCGCATTGTAGTGTTATCTCCTTTCGCCCATCAAAGTACTCCAAGGTAGGAGCCTCCATAATTGGCTGTCTTATCTTTTCAAGGCACTCGGTATGTGCCGGTAACTATTTAAAAACTATTTAACTATTTAATTTTTCTGTGGACTTGATTTTTCTGCTAAGCTCGGTATAAATTGCCTTAAATACGAAACCGTGCCTAAAAGCTTCTGTAAATCTTTTTTGGATTTTAGATTTCCAATAGATTTTATTCTTTTCATACGATTTGGATCTATACTCATGCCTTTATTAGAAAAAATTTGTCCCAAGAAATTTACGCTTGATACTCGAAAGTGGATCTTTTCACGATTGAATTTAATATTTATTTTTCGAGCCCTTTCTAATACCGCCTCTACTATTCTATCGTGTTCTTCTATTGTATTTGCTAAGATAAGGATATCATCGATATAAACGATGACACCTTCAATATCTTGAAAATGCCTCTCAATATTCTTCTGAAATACCTCGGGGGCAGTTTTAACTCCGAACGGCAACCTGAGAAAACTGTAACACCCGAAGGGCGTATTAAACGTACATAGCTTGGCTGATTCTTCACTCAGTTTAACCTGCCAATACCCTTCCTTCAAATCTAAAACTGTGAAAAAGTTCTTATTCGCGAGTTTAGGGGCAATTTCTTCTAATGTTGGAATGGGACATTGTTGCTCTTTTAGTTGACTATTTAGGGCTTGAGGATTTAAACAAACTCGTATACTCTTGTCTGCTTTCTCGACTAAAACAATTATTAGAAACCCACTCTGAACTTCCTTCAACTCTTTCAATAATGTTTCTTTGTGATAACTGTTCTAGGTAATCTTTAAGAGGTTTCATTAAGACCTGGGGTACACGTCTTGCAGGTTTTACTACTGGTGACGCATCTGGTTTTAACTCCATCACATAATTATCTACAAAACACCCTAACCCTTGAAAGATATCAGTGTACTTTTCGACTAATTGCTCTTTAGTCACGGCTTTTTTTTGCCCTAATTCTACCTGATTAACCTTTTTAATCAACTCAAAACCAATGCATGCTTTCAATCCTAGTATCGGTACAATATCTTTGACTACAATAAATTTCTGATATGCATGACTTCCATCTATTATGCACTTTATAACGGTTTCACCAATTGACCGCACTTCACCACCACCATACGCCTGTAACTTTACACTTGACCGATTTAAATGCACATCTTTCATGTTCCTAAATAAAAATAGTGGCAGGAGATTAAATTCAGCTCCGGTATCAAGCTTAAACTTAACCAGTACATTCTGCACAATGATATTCTTATACCAAGCCTTAATTGAATTTAATTTGTTTATTGAATCAATGTAAATGTCACTACCGTTACTGACTTGATTGCATGATATTGTTCTTACCGCTTTTAAATGACAACAAATCGCAAAATGATTTAATTTGCCGCATCTTCTGCACTTTTCTTGAACGCTGGACACTCTTTGTAATTATGATACTTTGCACAATTTTTGCATGGTGATTTAGAATTGTACGACGATTTTAAATGTGCCTCTTGATCTGATTTATCCCTGAAATTTTTAAATTTATTATTCTGATGTACGTTATGCTTAGTATAGCTGTTCTTCCTCACATTACTGTAACCTAGATTCTCTGACGCAGTACCACTACCCCTATACAGGCTATTCATCTTACCAAGATTGACAACACTATTCTGGTTATTTGCTCTCAGCGAATCTACTCCTACAGCTACTCTACTTTCATGTCTGCTATTCGTGTATTTCTGCAAGATGCCTGCTTGTATTCGTGTTATCTCATCCGCTCTTGCTATTTCAATAGCTTTCTCCAGTGTTAAGTTGTCTGATTCCAGTAACCGTTTCTGCAACCTCTTGTCCTCGACTCCTAGAACTATTCTATCTCTGAGCATGAGGTCTGTTTGTCCTTCATATCCACATGTAGTCACCAACTTCTTAATGTCCATTAGAAACGTATTGAATGGCTCTCCCCCTCGCTGTTTCCGACTCCAGAAAGCAAAGCTCTCGTCCACCTAATTTTTTCTCGCGCACAAAAATCTTGAAATGATTTCACGACTTTTATGTATACTTTTTTGTCATCCGATAAATTAAATGTATTAAAAATCTCGATTGCATCGGGGCCAACAGCGTTCAAAAAAATTGCCACTTTCACTGGTTCCGCTTTGGTCTCCAACTCGGTTGCAGAAACGAATATGTTAAAATTTTGTATGAAAATCCGCCAATTTTCAGCCAGATTTCCTTCCAATTTCAGTTCTTCAACTTTACGCAAGTACTCCATGCTACCTATAAAAATGAGCCTTGTCTTCTGCGTTCTGCCACGTGGTCGATTTTTCTTCTGAATTTCGTTTAAAACTTTGGCTTCTTTTAGGGTTTTATTTAGGGCCGATTCCAATCCAAGTCTTCGACTTCGTCTTCGTCTCGTTATAGCAATTTGTGACGTCAGATCGAGACGAGCATCAAGCAAGCTCGTTCGAATTGGCTTGATTTTTGACATTTCGTTCATCTTCCACGGCTAAGACTAATGGACCTATTAGGCAGAAATTGATGGAATTACACATTATTTTTCCTCCGAGTCATTTGATTTTAATTGTAAAAGCTATTAGCTTATAGTATATAAAAAATAATACAAAATAATATGCGTTTTCATGAATAAATCCCATTTATAATTTGCATGAAGTCAACTCAAAAGTTAACTTGATGAAGTGTTATACAAACTAGCCAAGCTCCAAGTTGTCTCGGTCGGACGTTACAAATTGTTATAACGAGATGAAGACAAAGACGAAGACCTGGATTGGAATCGGCCCTTAGTCCCATTCCTTACTTCACAACTCGCGAGTAATTTATTGCACTTTCGCCAAAATCGACTGCGCCATGTTATGTCTGGATTTAATACAAAACAAGATTTAATTCAAGCATGGTACTTTATTGTCTACCCGCTACGAGAGTAACAACAAGACTGACTCTAATCAGGCTATGATTCCCCAACTGTTTCTAAACTGTGATTCTACAATTACTTTCTCTGTGATCCTAACTGTGATTCTTTATTAGTATAAATTCATTTTAAATAAAGTTATACATGATACATACATTTGAATGTGCCATATGCAACAAATACGAACTGGACGTAAGGTATATTCCTGGAAAACAATTGCATACAGTGATGGGCATTTACGCGTAGATTTGCATTGTCTACACTCTGGGGTAGGCAATGCGCAGACAATGTAGATAATGCATAGTTTACGTAGACAATGTAACCTTTTGGTAATAATAATAATAATATAAAAGAATTACTTTGACATTTTATTAAACCCAATGGAGCAATACAGATATTTCTACTAAATAACTACACTATAGGGCGCTAGTTTTATAACTTTTCTATACAAAATGTGACATTTTAACTGGGATTTATTTGTGTACATATTTATTAGATATATTAATAGAGCTAAATTGGACAGCTATTATTCGCACATTTGGCACATGTAAAGCCATTTGAGAAACTTATAATTTTTTTCATACATTGAGATCGTGTTGTGGCAATAAAACAGGAAGTCGCTGTATGCTGTGTATGAGCTTTCTGCCTGGGTCCGTTATTTTAGGGCTTCCTAGTTCCCAGAGTGCGACAGTAGACTTAAAGCACGGTTCCACGATGCCTTTTTCTCGTGCGCTTAGCGTATGTGCTGTAATGCGCGTTATAACACACGAAAGACATTTTCGAAAAGTTAACAAGAGTGTCAAAACGATGTTAAGCGCATAAGAGACTAAAATATATCTCGTTATGTCTATCTATTTCTAATATACTGAACATTTTGTTCAGCCACTGTCACTGTACGATTGTAAGAGGAAATGAGAAAGATATACTGATTGCAAAAATTGGTCCCATGATTCTTTAATGGAATGCTTTAGGGCGCTCCGTCCATAATATTCAAGACATTGCATGAAATAGCAAATTGATCAGTCCATTTACTAGAGGTCAGTAATAAAAACCGAAAACTTGAACGAACCTAATTTTCAAGGTTTGCAGCATAGACATATAAAACTCCTGGACCGCGCAATGCCCTTTCTCACATGGGCACACTTTTTCCGGTCTTCTTCTTATCAAATCGTCCTTAGACGAAACGAGAGGCAACTACTTTTAACTCTCTCATTTGCATGGCTTGCAATGCAGCTGACAGTGATGAAGTGCCACTGGAATCATCCTTAGACGGAAAGAGACGACCTGAGAAAAGTGATCCCATTTTGCTACCGAGTATAGCATTACGACGCGCGGTCCATTTCTTTATGTCGGTGGTTTGCAGACTACAAGGGTTGCTAGGTTTTTACATTAAATCGCCATTTTTGTAACGTCACACTGAATATTTTGTTTCCAGAGCTTTTCAGTGGTGACGATTTTGCAATAAGTGACTTAAATGAACACTAACATGTAAAATAAATGATGATTTTACTACATTTAAAATTCCACAAAAAATGCACGTCTCTTTTGCTCGCTTCCAATTGGAATGCTATCAAAACAATGTATATTTTTCCTCTCACAAAGATTCAAGCTCCATTTATCCAGAGTGACGCCACCAAACATTGGTCAAATTCGATTTATCAATGAGAATTATTTGTGAGTTGAATGTCGGAGTTGTCCAGATAGGACCCAATATCTATTGTCTACATTGTTTACAGAGATTACATTGTCTACGTGAAATATTGCGAAGTAGACTACATCATTATTTACGCGTCGACAATGGCGTAATTTACGTTCTGTAGACAATTTGGCTATGACTGCTTGCACATTGCTGACCTGCTTTCTAGAAACTCCAGACATGATGATTCCATAGATACTAATAGCTACTTCAGGGACGTAGTACACTCTGTCAACATGCGCAACCGTAAAAAGCGACTATATCAAAACGGAACTGAAAGAGATCCGGAACTTTGTAAATTAATCGATATTTTGAGGAAATTCTGAAATTCTTATGGAACTTTAAAGAAAACATTTTCTATGACGATGGTCTCGTATTTGTAGACCATAGAATTTTCGTACCAAAAAACTTGGTGCAATATTACTCAAATTGCTTCATCAATCGCACTGGGGCATAACAAAGACAACAGCCAGAGCTAAAACCCTCTTTTATTGGCCCTTTATGAAGCAAGATATTGAAAATACAATATTTAGATGTAGGACTTTTGAAAAGTACAGAGCTTCAAATAAACCACATTCGCTTATACCGCATCCGATTCCCGAGCACCCTTTTCAGAAGGTAGGATGTGATTTACTCGAATTCGGTGATAAATCATATCTTGTTCTAGTGGACTATCTTTCTAAATGGTTGGAGTTAAAACCACTACAGAATAAGACTGCCGAAAGTGTAATAGGGGCCATGAAGGATATATTTGTTATACACGGTATTCCCAAAGTGGTAATTTCGGATAATCAACCTTTTAACTCTACAAAATGTAAAGAGTTTGCTGATGCATGGAATTTCTAATTTGTCTATACTAGTCCTCATTACCCAAAATCTAACGGGTTAGAAGAAAAGGGTGTTCATATAGCGAAATCGATTTTACGAAAAACAAAAGAGGAAAATAAAGGACTACATATAGCCCTACTTGAGTATAGGACCACACCTATGCTCAAGAGTAGGTTATTCACCGTCAGAAATTTTAATGAGAACAAAGTTACGTGTAAGAAATAGTCGACTCCTACCCAACTTGAAAGGCGTTATTTATGAGAAACTCAAAGATATACAAGAAAAGCAAAAACAAAAGAACTCATATTATCGGAAAGAAAAAAACTTTACTAAAGGGAACTACATAGTGTATCGAAAAAATAATTCGTGGGAACCCGGAATAATACTTCGGCAGACATCTGAGCCCAGATCGTATATAATTCACACGGAAAACAATAATACTCTACGTAGGAATGCTCTTCACCTACGTCGTACATACAATGCACCTGTATTTAAAGATGGCGTTGAGGATGGTGTCCTCTCTCCGTCTCAGACTGCATCGACATCGGAACAACCCAAAAAATCGTCTACATCGCAAGACAAAAATAGCACAGTTCCGATAAACGGCTCCGTTGAAAATTTATTAGAACATACCTCAGCGCAACACAGCTACCTATACAAGATATGAAAGAGAAATTAAGAAAACTCTTTTTCCGCGTCGCACTAACACTTAAAAAAACGGAGATGGAGCAAGTAACCAACATTTGGCAGCACTATGTGTCAATGTGCATGCACTGCTCTTCCTGTCACTCGCCAGTTGTCGCTTAACTCTTGTAAAAGCCACTTCAAATAAAATAAATGAATTAAGACTAAATCGTGTGTATAAATCAAACATCAACATTATATTTTAACATTTTGTAAAATTTTGATGATTATGCGATTTAAATTAATCCTGCTATTCCTGCACAAAAAGCCAAGCTTTGGAAAACTTAACTGAAAACTACTGACCCGTTTCACGAGGATGGCTTCTATTTTAAAATAAAAACAATAAAATTCAGCTATTCATTTACTCTTGCCTCAAATAAAGGGAGGAGATGACCCCTACACTATACTGTAGTAAAATGTGATACTTGGGGTGCGATGGCGTGTTGAAAAACGCTCTTGAAAGGGTAAGAAGGCTGATTCCTCAGAAATTTATAGCTGTTGCTTATTTGCATGGTCGCAAAGAACACATAGTCTTATTTTATTTGGAGCCACAAATTTACATGGCTACTTCCCCTACAAACAAACATCACCTTCAATAACTACATTTTATACCCGGTATTACAGGTAGGGAATGCATCTCCTTTTCATGCGAGATAAATAGAGGTAGTTAGAACCCCAGCTCTGAGATTTTACATTGCCGTCGTTTTTTGTTTCGGGTACTCATAATATTTCACATACTCATACAAGCATAATACTGTATTCCGTCCACCACGCGAAGAGGAAGGTAAGTAAAATTCAAAACATCAAGAAAAAAGATTGATTGAACCTAATCAGAGCTGGGCTATACTTAAGTACTAACTTAAGTACATTTTCATTACTTAAGACTTAAATACTTTTGAAATCCCGTACTTAGTTCTTGTAGTATAAGTACTGGCTTTTTTACATGCGTTTAAGCTTAATTTTGCATTTAAGTACCAACATCTTTACTTAAGTATTTCTGAGGCTATTAAGTAGCTGCATATATCTGTATGAGCCTTTCAATTCATAGCAACAGGTAACATACGAAGGACCTCTTCAATGTGATCCAGCGCGAGTCACCTCAATGTAAGCCTTGCCCTCTTTCTGGCCTCGAGTTTCGCTCACTATTCTTAGTCGATATTCACCGTTTTCCTGTCACTCATTGAACTCGACCGTAAAGATGGCATCATATGATTCTCTACTAAGCATCCGAATTAGTAATATAAATAGTTTTTATACTTGTACTTAAAATTTTCACAATACCAAACGGATTCGCACTTTGATGAGAAATGACAGTTTTTACTCTACATGTGACAGCAGCGTTTAAGATATTATAGTTTTCAGAAGGTACTTATGCTTATCTTATATTAATACTAACTAAACTATATATTCTTCCTTATAACACTGTTAACATATGAAGATTGGAAAAAAGTACTTTAAGAAGTACTCAGCACTTTTTGTTAGTAATTAGTACTTAGTCGCAAGTATTTTTTATACAAGTGGTCTTGTGCTTACGCTAAAGTACTCAGATCCAGTTTAATAAGGTTTAACGCTGATATTGCTCATAATCTCCTCCAGTTCCCAAGATGTTAGCCTTCTTAACTTTTAATTGTGCTTTCGAACACTCCCCCCCCCCCACCTTGCCCTGCAGCTTCCACGTTTTATTACAGTATCGTGTAAGAGACGTCTCCTCCTTTCATTTGAGACCATTCACAAGACGATATTTTGTCTAGTCCCCGAGATATTAGCCCTTTTATCTTTCAGCCGCATCGCCCTTCACTACTACTACATTTTATTGTAGTATCGTGTAGAGGTCATCTGCTTCTTTAATTTAAGACCAAATACGTACTGATAGTTTCTCTAGTTCTCAAGATGTCAGTACTCTTGCTAAAAAAAGCCCAAATGGAATGAGTACCCGAAAAAACATGTACTCGAAATAAAACGGATACCCAAAATAAAACGGGTACCGTTACTAAAATTACCCGACTACTCAAATATCAAAATCAAGAGCCCTAATCATTACATGTGTTAATCCAGAACTAAACGTGTCGGAAAATATTTCTCAGTTTTTATAAATACAATTCGTATTCACTCTAATCAGCCTTCAGCCATCTTTAAAAGATAACACATTCCTGGATGCGCCACTGCATGCCAAATAAATTCGTCACGTACCATAAGTCAAATGGAGTATTTTTTCAAAACTTTCATATCGAAAAGTCAAACAATTGTTCTTTATGAAGGAATTGAATTTTTATTTATTTTGTAAATAGCTGTCCAGAAAATGTTGCGCAAATGACTAG
>QYTT01089876.1:13056-25458 GCA_006980735.1 Dasypogon diadema
CGTACTGATAGTTTCTCTAGTTCTCAAGATGTCAATACTCTTGCCAAAAAAAGCCCAAATGGAATGAGTACCCGAAAAAACATGTACTCGAAATAAAACGGACACCCAAAATAAAACGGGTACCGTTACTAAAATTACCCGACTACTCAGATATCAAAATCAAGAGCCCTAATCATTACATGTGACTTTTACAGTTTGACTGTGAATTAACCCTTCAGATCACGCTACTTTCACCACATTTTTTGAAGTTCTCCACAAAGTTTTAATTCGAACTAATCTCCAAATTTGAGATTTAACAATTTTATTTAATCCAGAACTAAACGTGTCGGAAAATATTTCTCAGTTTTTATAAATACAATTCGTATTCACTCTCATCAGCCTTCAGCCATCTTTAAAAGATAACACATTCCTGGATGCGCCACTGCATGCCAAATAAATTCGTCACGTACCATAAGTCAAATGGAGTATTTTTTCAAAACTTTCATATCGAAAAGTCAAACAATTGTTCTTTATGAAGGAATTGAATTTTTATTTATTTTGTAAATAGCTGTCCAGAAAATGTTGCGCAAATGACTAGAATATGTTAACTTTGATTTAATAATTGCTGGTTTAATGAATGCATTAAGGGCCATAATTGCAGATGAGGAAGTTCTACTGATTAACTTGCATCCCCAATTACCCAATAATTATTTAAACGCCCAATGGATTCTAAAAATTGATCAATTATCAGCGAGAAAACCTGGACCGACAAGTTTCGAGCCTGAGACCTCATTAGTAATCTACTAAGCCCCCTACGTCCCTTAGGTTTTAGACTCTCTCAAAATTTACACAAAAATCTGTTATAAGACTCACACAGACAAATGTAGATCACTAGTATAGGCGATTCTTCTTTTAAAATTCAAACCACATGGCTGTATTTCGTTAAATTTTATTTCTAGGTACCTTAACAATTATACGGCTCGAGCGAGACTAACTAAAACCTCTTGCACTTAGCACTATAGCCCCTAATCAGTAGGCTAACTGACCGTTAACCAATATGCAAATGCCCTTGTAGGCAACTCTGTGTATTATTGCAAAATTTATACTGAAATAACTACACTAGTTTTCTAATCTCGCATGTGTATTGTGTTTAATATTGATCTTCAAAATAATAAATGAATTTTGTTATACATTGATTTTCTCCTCTTCTTGTTCAAATGGTGATTAAAAATATTTGTAGAAAACTTAAGCATTTTGAGTTGGAAAATGGCATGATATGTTTATAATGTCCTACTGGTAAATACATTTTACTGCAATCAATACAAAATATTAACTTCGTTCTTTTTCTTTGACCGGGATCACTGAACCTTGTGGATGGAATTCACTTCGTAATATCCCGCAAATTAGTTAGTGACTTTCGCAAATTCAAAATATCATAGTGGAACCCGAAATTCTAACACCCTTTACGCTTCAAAATTAAGAAATTTACAAATTTGTCTATTTGTTATCAAATTTGCAGATATTTCAAAGGTAAATTCATTTTACAGCTTTTGATGATCAGATTTAAAATGATGAGCTGCTATTATCTAAGAGAAAGTAGAACAGCATAAATCGTTAAGAATATATATTTCTACTAAATAGAGTTTTATATTTACATTTACCAAATGTAATGAATATATGGAACTAATAATCAAAATATTTTAATTTCAATTCAATTCACATATTTTGTGTAGTAGATAATTTGTACTAAACGACTTATTAAGTAAATATTAGTTCGAAAATCCGTCTGCAAATAAACTACTTAAATTTAAAATATACAAGTAACAAAAAAAGCGAAATAGAACTTAAACCAGATAATAAAAAATCAGACAAAGCAAATTCAAATCTCCCCATATTTTAAGAAGTGGGTTTTACATAACAATTGTAAACGGTTCTCTTTATATCATAATTATATACTACTTTTTGCTTCGGCTTACAGGAATTCGACAAATCACAATAACTACAGTGACTACAGTTACATCCTTTCAGCAATAAAACGAACCTACCTTTAATTTTATTGATTCGAAATTTTATTGATTACAATTAAACAAAGCTTAGATTTGGGTAAGCAATAATTCTGGAATAACATATTTTTACTAAATCTGAGTACTATACGCAATTATTACTTTTTATAACAATATTCTTTTATCGTAATATTCAGTATTCATATTCAGATATTTGAAATCCGCAATTACGACTTTGTCAATTATCGACAAAATATATGACGTAATGCTGCTTTCCATGCGTTCTTAGTCCTGCGCGATAAATGTGATATATATATATATCTATATATATATATAAATGCACCATGTTTTAAATTAAACACAGTGATTATAAATTTTTAATTTATATCATTGAAATGAACAAAGAATGTATGAAGAAGAGCAAGAGAACTAGTGCAGAGAGTTTCGATTCAATTTTTCGAGTGTTTTAATATACAACTTTAAGCTTTGGCACGAAAAGAACCACAGGTATGTAATTTACTGTGAATTCTCCCAGTGCCAAGGCTCACAGCTTTGCTTTTAATTATTATTTATTGATAAAAGGAAAGAACAAAAAGACTGGAATATCACAATTCAACTTGCGTCTATTTTATATTTTACATGCACCGCACAAACAAATTAAACGAAATCACTGTTAATTTAATATTACACTTCCCTTTGAGACTTTACCGAAGAGAATGAGCTTTTGCTAAGAACTAGATTGCGCAACTTGGTCGTATTTGATATACAGTACTGCACTGTATATACTGGATACACGATTTAATGCCAAGGTACTATTGCCGTTATGTTTTAGGGTTTTATTTAAAATCGGGAACATTTAATGAGAAATTTCTGTGTTGATTTCAGTTACCACGGCGACACGCATTGTATCCTTGGTTACAAATAACTAACTAAAAACTATTTGCTGAGTTACCTGATGGGGAACACATGACAATAACATTTGTGTAAGTTAGCTCTGTTTCGCTGTATTGAAATGAATTTTTTCATGCTCTAATGACACAAGCGAACATTTGCTTTGGCTTTCTTCGCCCACAGCATGGCGTACATTATCAAACTGCTTTCCTTTCTGACTCGTTATCCTTATTTTGGTGACGTCATGATGATGGAGTTATTCTGGGTGGTAAGAAATGTAAGAGAATAGCGAACACAATGATCATAATAGCGCTGCGTGGTCTTTAAAATAGACGGTAACTGCATTTGAATGTAGAAATTACGTCAGAAGGTGTGCTGGGGTTGATTGGATGGTGTTTGTAAGTATATAGAAAAATATTATCCTTCTTTTGATATCGTGTGTACATGTATAAATGTTAGATCGAATTTAAGGAAAAAATCTGCATGCATGTCACGGCTAGCAAAAATTAATGAATGAACCAAAATATTTTGTTAGATTATTTTTCCGATATCCATCATTTTATTTTAAATTATGGTCCGCATTAATATACATAAAAATTTATATAACCCTAAGGAAAGCAGTTTACGGCTTATTTTCAAGTACTAAAAAATTAAATTTGTATTTTCAGACAATTCGTAAATTTTAATTTCAAATCCTATAATAATTAATAAATAATATTGGGGGAGCAAAGAATTCACTTAATAGGATAATATATAACTTATTCAACGGACAATGACGACAAATATGTTTTGAACAAGGTGAAATTAATTTGCAGAAGAAAGCCCAGGTGTTTTAGTGTTTTAATCACTTCAAAGTGAACACGAGGTGAATTATATAGGTGCAACCCTTTAGAGGTTCATTTCGACAGACTTTATTTTAATTTTAATGTTTTTCTTATTTTTTCACAAATAAATCGTCTGATTTCTAATCCCACGTCCACGCCCTCAATCTCTTCTTCCTTTTTCAAGATGTATCATCTAGTACCGGAATGGAGTCGACAGTATCAACAATTTTCCATAGATTTTATAATTAAATCCTTTGGGCATTTATTTAACTTTTCAAAAAATTTTTCTATCAAGTTTTATGGCCATTCAATCTGGAATAACTCATATTATAACACATCAACTCTCACCAGAACATAATCAATAGCGTTAAAAATTTTCGAAAAACCACTTAATAAATATTGTGAAATTTTTTTGGAAACCTAAAAAACGACTGAGGTAAATGCCATAGAAATTTTATGTAGAATAGCATATATCCGGGAACGTCGATTAGTGCTAAAATAGGTTTGTTACCATCAATAGTTTTCATATATCATTAAACTTATTTTTTAACGTTATTTTTTGTTGTTGTTTCTTTTTCTTTATAATAAACTTAAAAACGGGCCGATTTCGGTAAAGATTGAGGCATATATAGTCGCCATTAAAATGCATCTGTTGGCGCCAGAACGATGTTGATAGCATAATTAGTTTTCGAAGTATCATAAAATTGATTGATATTTTAAATTTTTTGTTTTTATTTCTTTAAACTAAAAAACGATTGAACCGAATTTAACAAAACTTTAATAAGACATAGTCGGCATCGAGACATATCGATTAGCGCCAGAGTGAAGTCGATTGCATCATTCGATCGTAAGATATCGTTAACGAAAAATCTGTCGACGTACGTGCGCACATACATACAGACATACATACATACCTCTTCTAGTATAGTATATATAGGATAGTATAAATCGATGCTATAGACCTTGAAGCATAAAATTATGCTGAAAGTTTTAATTTCGATTTTCGACCCAATACAATAATTTCTCCATATATAGCGGCAAATTAAAAATAGATATCTTTTAATCCTCTTACTTCTTTTGTTAATTTCTATATGGAGCTCCCTCATATGAACACACGTACGAAATGAACTTACCAGCTACATATTTAGCTATTTGAACAAACGCATACTAGATATTGACCAAAAGTGCTTCAAAATATAACTTTTTTCCTCAAACTCAAAATATGGTACTGAACTAAAATTTCGCCAATTGCACATGAGGCAAGGATATATTTAAATTTAGTAATGCTTGTAGAAAATTCTCCTGGAAATGTTTTATTTTGCTAATCCTTGCCATCGAATTATTGCGTTTTTAAATTCTTGGTATTATGTTTTACGTTGATTTCAACATGTATAAAGCGATCGGATCAAAAAGATAAGAAATGTGAATAGTGAAAATGTTGCGTTTAGTTAAGAAACTTCTCATTTAAAGTATGCATAAAGCTCCGAGAATTACCTACGTAAGTTAATGTCATGACAGTAATTGATTTTTACTTCCTTCTAATTAAGAAAGTGCTCAAAGTTAATTTTATAATGAATAACCGCAAAATTATCTGAAGCGCTCTCGACATGGTGATAGAAATATTTATAAAGGAGGCATGGTAACTGGATCTCACGACGAAATGATTTGGGGGCATAGGTTTTTACGAGCAGTTGCAATTACGAATGCTTTCGAAATCATCTAAGAGTTGACCGTAACCAGTTTAAAGTTATTTTGCAAAATGTCGATAAACCTATTAGGAAATTTGACACTAATATGAGGGAAGTCTTGTTTCCTCCTATTAAGCTAGAATTTACGTTAAAGTATCTTGCCTGTGGAGACAGTTTTGAGATGTTAGAATCACTGTAAACATTATCAAGGCCCAACAATTTCAAAATTTTTTTTGTCAGTAGTATGCGATGTCATTTAACATATTTTTTTTAATTCTCATCAATTGTCAGTTCCTTTACCATTCCCCTTGGCTGATATCTATATATATTCACTGGATCAGGACTAAGTAAAGAAATTGACACCATTGAAAGAGGTATTGAAATCCGTTTATTTGCAATGCTTCAATTTTCTTTTTTCATAATACACTTTGAATTTCTGCCTGCACCTTATACGCCATTACTAATGGAAGTGTACTTAGTTTACGCCTTAGACTCAAAGAACTCAAATTCACTTTCCTTCTTTTCAATACGCTTTTATTAGCTTCACTTGTAACTATGTAAGAAAATATTGTAAGTTAAATTTCAATCGCGTCACCTCAGAGCACCGGGCGCAACCCTGTTGTAGTTAGCCTTGCCCCCTTACTTGGTCCACTGGGGGGACCGTTGAATTTTCCGATAGTCGTGGGAATAAAATGAACACAAACAAAACAAAAAAAACTTAAACCATTAAAAACAGCAACGCTAAGAAAAGGAAAAACAAAAGCGCAAAGAAAAAAGCGAAATTGAGTGAGACAGACTGAAAAAGAAAAGAAATGCAATCAAATCTGTACATGAGGCAGTGTAGAGCCAATGAAATGTTCGAGAAGCGAAACTGTTAAAAACGCTAACTAAGCGAACTTTAAATGTATTCTGAATCAGTAATAAACATTTTAAAGTTATTTTAAGACTAAAAAGTGTAAAATAAAATATAGTTTAAAAAAACCTGGAAAACAAGCTTTTTTCACGCATTAAAAATTAAAAAATAATTAAATTAAATAAACTTTTATTTGCTAGGATATATGCATGTTACCCTTGCCAATATTTTAACTTCATTGTAGAGTAAACGAAAACATATATTTTTTTATTCAATACGTGACGGATGATAGATATGCTAGGTGGTTATTAGTAAACTTATCACTTCTTTTATGTTTAATACACTACACTAAAGATATTAAAATTTGCACCGACCTGAGTGGGGGACAGGCTCCTCCTACCTGTCCCAGTGCTGCTACCGTTGCCTTGTTGCTGCTGTGGTGATTCCTCGCGTTTGGGAATTGGGGTGTGGTGATGTGGTGCTCCTCGCCCTGGTGTCCCTGGGTGCTCCCAGACATCCGCTCCGGGGCGCCCCCTCAAAATACGGCTAAGCTGCTACTTCTTGCCTCCTTCTGTCTGACCATGGAAATTTATTTATACACCGGACGCGACCACAACATATGTAATTGATGAGGAAGCATTTAACCTAATAAGAAGAAAAGGTGTCTTTTCTTACGAATATCTTTATTGTTGGGAGAAATTGAATTAATCTCAATTACCAGCACAAAATTATTTCCATAACCAATTTACAAATACTAAATGCATAAACGCGGATTACTTCTATGCTATAAATGTTTGGAGGAAATTTCAGTGTAAAGCCTTAAGGGACTACTTAGAGCTTTATTTAAAAATAGATGTTTTACTCCTAACAGATGTATTCGAAAACATCAGAGGTATTTGCAAACGCATTTACGAGTTAGATACTTTTCAGTATTATACTGCGCCGGCGCTTTCATGGGATGCAATGTTAAAAGTAACTAAAATTAAACTTCGGCTTCTTACAGATATTAATATGTATAATTTCTTGAAGTAAGGTATCCGAGGAGGTATCACCCAATGTTCCCACAGGCATAGTGTTGCAAATAATAAATAATTACCTAATTTTGATAAAAGTAAACCACCACGTTATATAACTTATTTAGATGCATACAAATAATTTGTATGGCTGGGCAATGTCAACCTCTCCCTCTCTTAAGTGGCTAGATAGTAGGAATATTAGTATACTAAATACGTCAGAAAATTCTAATATTGGATATATTTTAGAAGTAGGTTTAGAATATCCATCATCTACTCATGATAATGATTTGCCTTTTTGCCCAGAAAATAAAATACCACCAAATTCAAGATTTCCGAAATTGATTACAGATGTAACCAATAAGTCAAGATATGTAATTCAGCACAGAAATTTACAGAAATGTCTTCAACATGGTTTAAAACTTTTGCATATCCATAGAATCCTTCAGTTTAGGACATGATTGCCTATGGTTAAGAAATTATATTGAGTTAAATACTTACTATCGTACTATAGCACTAAATCAGTTTCAGAGTTTTTTTTTAATTAATGAATAGGTTATACCGTCTTTGGAGAAACAATCGAGAATGTTGATAAGCGAAAAGATGTTAACATTGTAAGTGAATGGGAAAGTTGCAGAAGACATTTGGGAGCTCGAGCTTTAATGGCTAAACCGAATTTTCATAGTTCAACGCAGTTCACTGAGAATATGGCTGCAATACAAATGATCAGAGCTCACATTTATTACAATAATCCAATTTATATAGGATTCTGTGTACTTGAATTATTTTAACTTAAAATGTATAGTTTTCATTATGATTACATGAAATCAAAATATAATAAGAAGGTTCTTTTGAACTATATGGATGCAGACATTCATTTATACAATTGAAAGTGAAGATTTTTAGGTGATATAGATGATAAATTTGACACCTTTGATTATCCAGCTAACAATTCCTATAAATTACCACTAAAGAATAAAAAAGCAGTGGGTTACGTGAAAGATGAGGTTAAAGGTAAAATTGTTAATGAATTCATAGGTCTTAGATCAATCATGTATTATTGTATTTTATAGACATTGAAAGTAATGAAGTGCTTAAGAAAGCGAAGGGAGTAAAGAAAACTACTGTAGATGGCATAGATTTATGTAGCTATAGGGATTGTTTATATAAAAAGAAAATTTTGTATGGAAGCATGTTGGTATTTAAATCTAAGTTTCATAATATATACACTCAAAATATAAACAAAGTAGTCTTAAGCTATTTAGATGATAAACGATTCATTAAAGAAGACGGTGTTAGCAGACTCGCGTGAGGACACTTTAGAATGAATAAATCGAATGTGAATGAAGAAAATGAATAAATCATATTTTATTTAGAGAAATTGAGTCTTTTATTAAGATAAATGAATACATATTTTATTCTTACTTCTTATCACTACTGCATTCTAAAAAGTTTATTAACAAACACACATTTTCTAGGGCACATTCTCCATTATGAATCATACATCGCTGAACTTTGTTGTATAAAAACTGTAAGTATGATAAACTGGGGCGCTGCAATGCTTCATCCATATTATACACAGTTAAACCTTCGCCAAATATTTCTTTTATCCAGTGAGCTTTATCGCTCCCCTTCACCATATATTAGTTTTTCCTTTAATAGTGGAGCCTAAAGCATACAGTTCATGATATGGAATGTAGCCATCACCCCAAAAGAAGCCATGATAGTTGCGATACAACCAGTTTGCCTCCTTTCTTTTCGCTGCTGTTAAATTCTTAAATAGGGATGGAGATTGAAATACAAAATGCTGCATTTGATTTTCGTTTGTCAAAATAGCTAATTCTTTCACTATAAATTTATTGCATTGATTTTTGAAACCTTGAATATCTACAATTACAGCCATTCTCGTCTAAATAATTTCCTTGACTTCACTAGTCAGCGAACTATACTTAACTATTCGATTGTGTATGAGTATGTAATAAGCTGATGTTTTCGGTGGAATGTTGTTAGAAATCTTAAATTCTAACCTTATATCTTCAGGCATTTTCATTTAGAGATATATAGTTCCTTAAGGTTGAAGCGATCCCTAAATTTCTGGTTCGATCAACTTCTACACCATTTAATTCATGTCGAATTTCTTCAAAAAGAAATGCTATAGAATTGTTTGATAATTTCCCCGGCGTTAGTGAAGACCCATCAGCTCTTTCTATATAAATTAAGCTTTCGCTAGGTAAAACATACAAGTCTTGATGTTGAATCGAAATTCGGATTTCGTCACTATTCTTATACGATGTTAAGAAAGGTGAATAACTGTGATATTCAATTTTTGTAATACTATTGTCATAACTAACGCCGCTAGTAACATCAAGGATTTCACTCATTTCTTAGCTTTAAGCCAAGCGATTGTAAGAATTTTGTATTAGTCGCTGTTAGCTGTGTTCTTGACTTTTTTTTTTGGCGGAGGGGGAATGCGTTACGCACCGTAGGGGGACTAGCCCCCCGTGTGCCGGACTCCCCACGATCCGGGTTTACCGGCTAAACCCCCCCTCCCTGTCACCTGGCCATCACCCCGGAACCGTCGTTAGACATTACTTCGGGGCAGCGGCCCTTTGTTTCGGCTCTCCGAGCTCCCCCAAACCACTGCAGGACTTTAAGAGGGATGCCAGCCCTCCGCTCCTTCCGGGAGCATAGGGTCAGCGTCCCTCCTCCCCCCGAGAGGGGCCCATAGTTCATCGCGGAATCGGACTCGCATCCCTCTCCCCTAGGGCCCCCAAGCTAGGCTCCAGAGGAGAGCGATGCAAGTCCGGCACGGCAGGTCAGTGCCCTTCCCTCCAGTCCCTCCTCCCACCAGAGAAACGCCAACCCTATGCCCCAGTCAGGCGCACAAGGCCAGCGTCCCCCTCCTTCTGCTTGAGGACCGCCTCCACAAAGGAGGCGACCCTCGCCCAGCCCTCCTCATCCTGTAGCCTAACCCCGACAATATTTTCCGGGGTTATGCCACCGTGGATTTCCTCCACTACCCTCCTCTCCGCTCTCCATCTTCCGCATTCAAAGAATGTGTGGAGGGCGGAGTGCGAAGGGGAGTCGCAGTAGACACAGGCAGCACTCGGTACCTTCCCCATCCTATGGAGGAAGGACCGAAAGTGCCCGTGTCCCGTCAGCTTTTGCGTGAGGTAATAATTCACCTCACCATGCCGACGATTCAGCCAGCCGTCCAGCTGCGGTATGAGTCGCGCTGTCCACCGGCCCCGCGACCCCCCCCCTTCCCACCACTCCTCCCACGCCCTTAAGGTGCGTGATCGTCCCTCCTTTGCGGCCTCCTTCTTCCCCAGCACGCGTTTGTTCCGGTAGACGAATTGCCGCTCCCTGGCTTGGAGGTCAATAGGGATGACCCCCGCGACCACCAGAGCCGCCGGCTCCGAGGCCGTGCGGTACGAGGACGCGATACGGAGTGCAGCCCGCCTCTGCACCGCCGCCAAGCGCTTGCGGTACTTTTCGTACCGCAGCGCCTCGGCCCAGACCTCGGCGCCGTACAGCATAATGGATTCGGCGGTACGGAGCAACAACCGCCTTTTGCAGGGTCTTGGGCCACTTGTGTTGGCCATAACCCTGCTCAGCGCCGCCACTACCGTAGCCACCTTGTCCGCCCTTCCCCGTATCTCCTCCCAAAAGGAGAGCCTGCAATCCAGATTCACCCCCAGGTACTTCACGGCCGCCTTGGTCCGGACCGCCTCGTCCCCCACCCGCATCTCCCGCATAAGCGGGATGAGTTTCTTCGTGAGGAGAACGATCTCGGTTTATGCTAGAGCTAGCTCCAATCAGTGGTCGCGCATCCAGGAACCGACCCGACGCATCACCTGGTTGAGCCTCCATTGGGCCTTTTCGACATCTTCGGCGATAATTACCGCCGCGATGTCGTCGGCGTACCCAACCAGGAAAGACCCCTCCGGCATTTCCATACGTAGGATCCCGTCATATGTGTAGTTCCATATGTCGGGACCCAGCATGGAGCCTTGGGCCGCCCCTGCCGAGAGCACCTTCGTTTTCGGGCCATCGTTGGTGCCGAAGGTAATGGAGCGATCCTTCAGATAATCCCCCATTATATGGAGAAGGCACTCTGGTACCCTGAAGTCTCGCTCCAACGCGTCTAACACGTCAGCCCACCCAACCGTGTTCTTGACTGTGACATATGCAAAGGTAGTGAGTCTATACCTATCTCCTCTTGATCCGTCTTGATCTACAAGCTCTAGTGTAAGCGAACTTATCCTCCGGATATTTACTGGTAAATAAATGACATTTATAGGTACTTCCATTATTTTATACCCAGCAGGACCTATATTAGGGGAGAATTCGTGTAGTGTATGCTATGCTTGTACGCTATTTACGAATGATTTTGATATAATGTTGCATTCAATACGTATCACATTGACTTTTATTATATTAGCTGGTAAATCAGATTCATGTAATATATCTGGGTTCATTTTACGTTTACTGAATCCTAAAAGAGAGCCAATGGAATTCTTCTTATCGAAATATACTTCTTGATTGCTTATGAATTCACCTTTTAGGCCCGTATGCATCAACTAAACTAATATCGATATTAGACAAAATTTGAATTAAAGTCACCCAGAAATTTAAACCAAACTACCTTATTCATCAACTGAACTTAAATGCTTATATTTTTGTTTATCAACGCACCCTAATAAGTTTTCGAAGTCTTTCGAAATGTCGAAATCAGCTGCTTAGTTGATGACGAAGATGAGTTAAAATTTAAACACAAATTTTATTCCGATATACTCACAGTATTTTAAGTATTTTGAGGCAATACAAAGCTTCCACACGAATAAAATATCTTAACTACTCGATTAAAATGTTTTACATTCATGCATTTTTTTGACAGATATAAAATTCAAACTTAAAGTCAAATATCACCAGAAAGCTATCTTAAACATTAAGTTTAATCTTTAAGATTGGTTGAGACCAAGAAAATCTAATATTTCTTGATGCATACGGCCCTTAGAGTATTATTATTAGCCTTAATTAAGCACGTTGACTTGCTTCGTCTTTTATTTAATTGTCTATTTATGTATTCAGCAATGTCACCAATCTCATAAGAGCCTTCGGGAATTTCTACAATACCATTTCCTATAT
>QYTT01089885.1:0-18171 GCA_006980735.1 Dasypogon diadema
CTATCTAATCTATAAAGTCATTTCCCAAATGGAAGTTACTGTTCACTATCAACAAATTTAAATTCAAGTTCCTCGGTTAATTTCCGTGTGTGGAATCCATATTTCATGTTCATTGTCGTTTCAAAAAAATTATTTGGTAATCAGATATGGAAAAAGTAACAAATTTGGGGTCAACCGCTACCAAATTGAATTTAAAGTGTTACACAATACCACACGGTTTCATGGAGTTTTCTTATTTTGCAATAGAAACAAGTGCTTTGCAAATTTCACAAAAGTACTCCTATACAATATTGGAGGTGAGAAGATGCACAAAAGTAAATGAAAATATTGAGGTTAGTATCATTATACCACTCTAAATAGTGAGTTGAGCGAATTTGTTATTCAAATTTTAAAACCAAAAGCAGTCAATTAAACCTCCTAGTCACATAAATTTTACAAACAATGTATTGACCTCAATTTTATTTTTTAATCTACTGTTTTTATTTCGATATTCGACTTTGTTTTTGTTAATGTTAATACATTTCTACATATAAAAATTTGCATCTGATACTCCAAAAACTTCATCAACAACATAAAAAATAAGGGGATAATTTTTTAGATATCCTTTTTAACGGGTGTAAGAAAAATGTTATACATTAATGATCCGAGTTCGTTAGTTGAATTCGGGGATCCGAGAAATTCTAAATAGCTAAAACGCTCTAAAACCTTATTTATTGACAAATTCTCAGTTTTCTTTCTGAACACACACAGTTGTAAGTAACGTAGTAATACAAAAAAAATTACTGCAGATATTAGCGCCGCTCTTAATAACAACCTGTTAATGTGTTGGTATTATTATTATTATCCACTTCTCCTCACCTGTCCCTTTTAGTCCTGCAGTTCCGCAAGGATCCATACTGGGTCCATTTCTTTTAGCATTTATACTAATTATTTTTCGCATGTGGTTATGGGCGCAAAAATGCATCTCCATGCTAATGATGTCCCTACGAGGAGTCTTGCGCGAAACTAATTTTCTTCCTCATTTTGTCTTCAGGTTTCTTTCTTGTCATTTCTTCTCAAATTAATTTTAAATTCTATTCTAAGGTAGAAGAATGAGATTCCAATCCTATCAATTAATTAAATTCAGAACTAAAGTTAATTACTACCGCTCACTTCAAGTTTTCCTCTAGAATTTGCTCTTTTTGTCTAACAAACAAGTTCTACTTCCTCATTTTTGCTCTAGAAAAAAGTTGTTGCCTGGTTCACCTTTATAAATATTTCTTCCAATAATTGGATTTCCTTACAGATATGACACACTCTGAAGACCGCTACACACGCTCATGCAAGTTGGCCAATTTGATATACCAAGTTGAACGAATAGTTTGAGATTTGAAGTGTGCTACACATGTTCATGCAAATCCACCAGCTTGGTATGCTGAAGCAAAGTGTCCCGGATGGCATCAACGTGTGTAGTGCAAGTTGGAACTGGAGTTGGACATTAGGCTTGGCATAAAATAAAATCGGATGAAACCAATTCAGTGCAAGCAAATAGTCATGCCAGTTTGTTTCAAATTGCTTCATGCAATGCTTCATGCTTAGCTCCAATTCCAATTTGTGCTACGCACGTTCATACAATTTGGACAACTTTGCTTGCGTGTGGCAAGTCGGCCAAATCATTCCATGCTAAGCTTCATGCTCAATTCCGATTTCGATTTGTATTATTCGTCAGGCCACTGCTTGAACACGCATCCCAGGTGTGAAATCCCTTCTATGCTGTCCACAGTGGTCGTATCGAGTCTGTTCAGCGCAGGTTCGTTCGATTTGCGCTTAGGGATCTACCTTGGAATGACCCTATGATTCTTCCGCCTTATCACGAGCGTCTTAAGCTCGTTGGCCTGTCTTCCTTGGAAAAGCGACGAAGTGTCGCCGATATAGTTTTTATTCACCGGCTTCCTTAACGCCTGCATTGACTCTGTGGAGCTTCGGAGCAGGGTGACCTTTCGGGTTAATGATCGCAATTTGAGAGGCGTTCCCCTCTTGCATGTTAACTCATATAGAACTAATTACGGTAAGCATGAGCCTATTAACCGCATGTTTATGGCGGTCAACCGCGTTGGGGAACATTTTGACTTGGGTGCGTCTAAGAATGTTTTAAAAAACCGTCTTGGGGTGGCTTTGTGACTCGGTCTAAAACTAACATTAGTGACTAATTTCCTGTCCTTTTCTGGTGTGTCTATACTAATGATTAATATTTTGTATGCTTGTCGGGGAGCCTAATCTTGACGCATTTCTAATGAAATGTGTGAACACTTTCGCGGAGATAGGTAAATGGTTTTCGGCCTCCTGCTGAGAAGTGTGCCTTCTGGGCTAGAAGGGAAACTCATTATTATTACACTTGTGCATGCAAGTCGAATGATTTCGCATGCGCATGCTAAATTGGTCGACTTGCATGAGCGTGTGTAGCGGCCTTTACTAATATTTGCCTATCCAAATTCCATTAATCAATTTCAATAAAAAGTATAATTACCTTCTAGGGACAATTAAATTAGTCACATACAACCAATCTCCAGCCAACTCATTTAGTATTCTATTTGTTTCGTAAGAAAATCGAATCCATGAACTGTTTACATGGAATCTATTACATATTGTACATTCCTTCCTACTTAGGTACACTTCTCAGATTAATTCAAATTTATGCTAATTGAAACGGAGTGAAAACCTCATTAGAAAACAAAAGTTTATTAACCTTCTGCAAGTATGCCAATTCAAATTGGTTAATCCAATGTTAATCTAGGCTTAAAATAAATTGGAAGGAGTCAAAATGTAGCACAATTCTGTATTTAGATTTTTGACTGACTCACAGTGATTGGCTGCGGGTATTCGAAGTTGAACGAGTTTTGCTTATATTATACATCAAAAGGAAACTACTACGTCCCCAAACCAACTTGTTTCCGTCAATCGTGTTAATCAAGGTCGCTGTTTACTCAGTCAATAGGCCTATTAATTAATTACAATAAAACGTACGGAAGTTATTCGACAAAGAGGGATTTTACTGCAAGGTTTGCATATAATATGTGTTTTGAAATAATTTTTTTTAAACATTTCTGCATTAAAATTTCATTATTAGTTTGATGTGAGCTAGTTTACTGATTTTTGGTGGATAATATAAAATAAGTTTGATTTATAATACTTTAAATAAATTTGCATCTATCTGCTCTTAAAGAAAAATATCCAATTTGAACAGCGCATTTTTAAAATTTAGAAAATTAAGTAAAATGTGCCGCCGGTTACAATTTCCTGACTTAACTCTAAAGGATGATAGTCGGTATGTTCGTAACCTGAGTTAGAAGCAAGGATTAAAAAAAAGAGCACTTGACTTATTTTGGAACGTACAGGTAGTGAACCGGCTTATTAATGTCCACATCTTTCCTTTTTTTCGCTTAATGTATTGAATGGCTCTTTTCCTGCTGGATGTAGATAAGTAGAACTAGGGTTCATTAGTTAAAAAAATTTTTTCTATTAGCCGGCTTGTAGCTGGCCAGTGCCAAAATGTTGTTCAATAGTAGCCCCTAACACCACATGTACGCGTGACCTTTTTACTGTTTTAACTCCTTTTTACATAACGTATTACTTCCTGGCATTAAATCGAGAAGTTAGGTCATTCACTTCTCTCACGAGATATCGCGGGCTTAAAAGATAAATAATAAGACAAATTGTAAGTTACGTGTGGCGAAGCGAAGCTATTGTGTAATTAAATTTAACCCAAAATGATCACCAAAAGTTTATGGTAGAATTTGCACAATTTGTACGATCTTGAACCTCTTGTATAAAGTCCACAGTCTTCAACTGGTAGCAGTTCATTCCTCGGTGAAAGTACTAGAAAAAATCTGTTGTATTGGAAAATGTCACAATTCTTGTTGTAAAATAACTCAATAACTTTTTGTTACTTATTTTCTTATTTTCATATAATAATTTTTTCTTTCTGATCTACATATTTTTCTCCCCCTATTCCTCATATTTATGCCCATTGCCTTTTTTGCTATCTCTCTGCTTGTGTCCGTGTGTTGCTACCTTGGGGAGCCGCGACATATTGCCGTCTTCTATAGATGTTTGATGATGGTTGGCAAAAAATAAATAATACTAACAAAGAAGCGACACACAACGAGTTAGAAAATATTACAGTTATAAAATTGACCTGCCCCTTACTTTAAATAAATGTGTTCAGCCGGCTGAATGATTACTTATTGTACATGAGACCTGTTCCTTGATGCTGATGGGTTAGTGCGCCTCAGAAGCAAATGGATAAAACCACTACAACTGGATATCTTACTATAGAGGTAGTGGTAGCATGGACGAATGTGTAAGGGCTGTTCTGTGTGTCAGTGGAAGGACAAAAACTGAAGTGTCTAGTGATGAGTATAAGAGGGTTCGAAATCTTCTTATCACTAGGATTGCTTGTACCAAGCGCCAATCCTTTTCCGTATTTTTGATGCTACATTGCCACCTAAGAGTTTGTGAAAAATTCTCAAGACTCCCGGTCTCGGTGTTTGCAAGCACGCTCTTGTTGTCCCAGCTCCTAAGGTATCTAGTCCGTCTAGTGTTTCGGATTTCCGTCCTATATGTATTTTGTCTTACTATTCGAAGGCCTTTAAGAGATTATCTAAATCGTTTCTCCCTTCTATTCAAATGCGAGTTGGGTTTTTGTCGCCATTATTCATGTGAGGCGGTACTTTTGCGTATTACATCTGATATGGTTTGCCTGTAATTCTCTAAGGCCTTTGATAGCTTGAGCCACTCCAGAATGGAATCAGTTATCCGCTCAATTCAGTTTAGATAGTTCCACTCTGAAACTTCTTATCTTATCTGAAGTTTCTTACCTGGTCGATTCCAGCAGATTGAGAGACATAATATTGTATCTAATATATCTAACTTACTTTCGGGGGTACCACAGGGTTCCATACCGGACCCTTTCTTTTTTCATGTTTATTATTTTCGGTGTTATTTCCTGTTCTCATCTTTATACTTATACTAACAACGTTCAACTATGCCCCTACTACCCTGCCTTATTTGTAAGTAAACTAAATAAAGAATTGAATAACATTTATCTGTAGTCTGTCGCTAATGCTCTTAAGTTGAATTCAACAAAATCCTTTCATATGATTTTATTTAGTTTCAGGAAGCTGTCGTCTCTCTCAATAGTGTTTTGTTGAATCGTGTTGACAATATGGGAAACTTAGGTATTTTACCCAACTGAAAAAAGTCTGATGGGATCTCCTCTAAATGTTGGATGTATGTCTGTTGTATTTCCCGCACAGACATATTTAGAACCCAGAACTGCCTTTGTTTGTTCGGCCACTCGCCTTTAGAATTTACTTCGTAGTGATATCCAAATGATTACACAATTCGGGTCCTTCAGGCGGACCCTGTTTGGAGATTTTAACAGCTAAATAATTGGTTCTTTGCATATTCATGAGGAATAATGATGATGATTTTGCAATTCATTCAAATCTTTTCTTTGGCCTCGGTTTAAATTTTCTCTTGTTGTTTAGTTTTATTTTTAAGTTCTATATTTAATTTGGTTTTTTACTTTATTCTTTTTTTCCTCTTACCTCCGAATACATACTGAAAAAATTTTTGTCTTGATGTACTCGAATTAAATTAATGAATTGAATATGAATTAATAAATTGAAATTGAAGTCACAGTGGATTGATATTACTAGCGAATTTAGAACCAGTAGAATATCGTCCGATTTCTATTCGCCCTTTTCTCTCAAAATGGACAATAATACACGAAAAACCTTCCACGCTGATAATTTATTATTATTTTCGTTTCAATCTAGATTCCGCCTCAAACACAGTTGTATATATGCCCAACTCAAGATTTCTGGTGACATCCAAATTGTACTGGATAATAACAAACTGACCATAATTGTCTGTATCGATTTTTAATACTAAAGCTTTCGATAAAATCAATCCACGCCGGCAGCCAAATGTCGGCTGTGTGGGCTGAAGAGCAACTCGGCAGATTTACTTCTCTGTAGGTTCGGGTTCGCTTTCTGTAAAGGGTGATTTATTCTGGAACATTTGCAACATTTGTCAGGCTATAATTCCTAACGTCCTATTTCCCACAAATTACCTTCCGGCTCAGCTATTCTGTGTGCATCATAAATTTGTCTCTTAGCTTAGGCAATACCTTAAAAAATAATCATGATCTTCAGCTAAACCGCTTTGCCATAAATTCAATTTTTCTGTACTTGCCTGGAAATTTATTTAGTTTTATATTCACACAATCCACATCAGAGGCTTTTTCGGACGTAAGTTCCATGTTTGGATCCATACTTTTCTCATTATTTATAAACGATTGCCATCTATTATACATGACTGTCAGCTATATTTATCTTGCTCACTTGGATTGGTTAAGGATGCTGTGATGCGAATGAATGATGTCCTGGGTAGAGTCTACAAATTAGTCGAAAACAACCAATTGATTCTAAATGCCTCGAAGTTGTATGCTAATACTAATACAAAGTATAACATATTTTGACATTTTTTGCTTTTCCCCAATCTTATTAAGTATTAGGGTCACCCATAAGTAATGTCATTTTCGCGGTTATATATTTTTAACTAGTTTCTTAGAATTGTTGCTATAATAAACCAGTGATTAAAATACAATTGCATTCCACTGGAGAATCACCCAGAAAAATTTCAAAAGGAAATATCTGTGGAAACAAGGTAGGAGGGCATTTTTGGTGGTCAAGTTTTAGCTGGGTAATGTTGCTGCAGACGTTTATAGTGCTTAACTTGACCGATTGAAAGCGACCATTGTAGGAAAACTTCCTGCTTTGATCAGGATAAACTGTTATCCTGCAACATGATAACGCAAAACCACACACTGCGAGAATTACACAACTCCAAGTCAAGACATGGTTCACACTCCATAATTTGGAAAAACGGCCAATAGTAATTCGGAATTATGTTCAAG
The DNA here is from genome assembly GCA_006980735.1 of Dasypogon diadema. Lineage (NCBI taxonomy): Eukaryota > Metazoa > Arthropoda > Insecta > Diptera > Asilidae > Dasypogon > Dasypogon diadema. The sequence continues at coordinate 6,962 of QYTT01089885.1, forward strand.
CATTTTACTATACCCACGTAGCGTATAAAATGAGAATTTTGTACAAAGTATGACTTACTAAATATCCGTAGGCATTTTTGATTTAATAGCAGAGTAGCTAAGTGAAATAGTAAATAAGTTAAAGCAAAAGAGTTATATTAAATTATTAAAACTTAACATTTTTGAACATTTTGGGATGTTTTTCAATAGCACGTTGCGTACCTATATAGAAACATTCATGTAGAGTTGGGTACTAACAACGCATTCAAAGTTTTGGGCTGATAAAAATCAATAAAATTAATGCAAAAAAACTACGTAACAATTTGAGGAGAACGTGGCAGTATTTTTTGAGAAATACAATCAGTTGATCGCCGTATTGTGGTGATGCAATTTTGTTTTAGGCGCCTTATAAATTTGATTTATGATGTGATTCAAACGTGATTCATATGTTGCCATTAAATACTACGTTAAATGTCAACAACCGACACAAATATTTCGGCAGGGTCAAGTTGAAACAAATTACATTACCAGCACTGTAAAAACAAGTTTCGGGAGATTGTGAATTTTGTAGCAAAAATTTATACATGTTTTTTTTTTCAACAAGGTACGAGGAAGGTCTTCTATAAGCAATTACCAGAAGTTTCTAAATATAAGACTTGTTTTAGAATGTCAAAAGGCATGATACCTACTATATTTATAAGTTAGTCAAAAGTTCCGTAGACAAACAACTTGTTCTTGCTTTCTTATTCATTTTAATCTCTCTGATTTCCTTTAGAACTAAGAATTATTAAATCAATCGGACATCTTTGTAATAAAAAATTGTTACTGCATTTCGAAGAACTTCTTCACCTTGACTTTTACAGAAACTACTTCGACTTTCTGACTAGTATTTTCTTGCTATTCTTGGCATAATCATTATTCTAATTGAGGGGACAATGCCTCTGTATCAGAAACTTAACAACAAAGCAACCTTAGTGGAAACTGAATAAAATTATGGAAGGCCTAGGTAGGAACATTGAACTAGTCTGTGGTCACTCACCTAATTAAATGCAGCAAATCCTTTTCCTTGTCGGTCAGCATGTGCTGTTGTTTCGATGACATTTCACATAGCATTTTCGGTAAGCACGACTCTTTGATTGCTTCCGCAAGTCTAGCTTTGGCTTGTTTTCTTCTCTGGTCAATAGCATCTGTTGTGCTCGACAGCTGACTAAGCGAGTTATCTGAAAAACGGTTATAACACGATTACTAGAGGAAAAAATCACACTTTTTCTTAAAATTAAGTCAAGAGCCACAAGAAACAAGAGAAACTCGAGCAAAAGCTTCATAAACGGTCATGGAGACCCACTGACAGTGTACCATTCTCTTTTGGTTGAATATTTTTTGCCAGAAAATTGTTGGAGCATAGTATACAACTTTGAAACTGGTTTCTTCTGCAGTTGATAGTTTTGTTTGTGTCTATTAAACCGCCTAGGTGCGATACGAGTTATATATGAAAGTTGTCTACGCCACTAAAACTACTTGGATTGTTTGCACTCAATTTACGCAACTGGTGACTGCAAGGGCATTTACCACATAGACATGGGAGTTTTGTCTTCTACTTTGCGGATATTGATATTATTGAAAATGAGATATTGTTGCTAATTGAAAAATAAACGCAGATCCATTTGGGAAGTTTGCTTTGTACAGGAGTGACTAGGTAAGATCGGTAACGTTCTGAAGTGAATAAATATTTGCTAACATCATAAAAGTTCATAGCTTATAAATTACTTCACTTAAACAAAAAACTAATTAAAACAATTTTTTTTTTGCCTGCTGAGATCTTGTGACTTGTAATGTATTGTGATAATAAATTTCTGTCTTCGATTAGGAGGATACTCTGCAGAGTATACAAAAAAAGGTTCAATTCAAAACAACACTTAATTTGTATAAAATTGCTATAAAATAGACACCATGAACAGAGATCTCTCGCGAAATTACCGGGTTTCCCCTCTTTGTGAAATGATCGAAAAAAACTTATTAAAACTATGACGCCACAAAGGCAAATACTAACAACGAAACTTATGCATTGTAAGCTATATAAAATTGAGGGCTTATTTCATGTAACCGGAACGTTAGCAATTATTTTTTATAAATGACATATCCATTCAGATGTTGAAAAATTGTAGCACTGATTGTGAATAACAGAATAAGTTTTTTCTTAACCAATTGATCCTCTATAGGACAATTTTAATTGGATCTGATATTTTTAGCCAACAGCGATACCATTTCGAAAGGGATCTTAGTGAATAATATCTCTAATATTTATTTTACAGACTAAGATGATTGGATCACCTTTTCTAGATGGAAAATACCACGATCTTCGTACAGGAAGTTTTTTGCGTTTGAAGTGATAATATACTTAGGACCACTGATCCTAGAAAAGCAGAATAAATCCCATCGTGGGCTGACGTAGCTAATATAGTTGATGCTGAAAATATTAACGAATAGGTGCTAAATTTGGTTTCAAGGTGTCAAAATTTAAAGGTATCCGCACAAACGCATGTTGCGTTTTCACGGTGGTAAGCGTTGAGTTGTATTCAAACACACATACTCTACTCTCATGACGTGTTGGCATTGGCATATCCTAAAGGAGGCAATGGGTTTCTTCACCTGTTCATCTCACCCGTTCACCTCTGATCGTTAAACTATGAGCAGTCCAACGTGAAATTGTATTGCTGCAAATGCAACAATAAGAACACCCTTTATCATATAATATGTACAATGATTATCATCATATATCTCCTACCACTTTCCGAATGGATACAATATATTCTAGGGTTACTGTTGAAAACGATTGCTCCATATATACTTCATCATTCAAAAAACTCGGTCTTATCTTTAGGTAGTTTTCAGCCTAAAGGCAGCAGTCCGATATGGTGGCCTATTATCAAATTCCAAATATACCCACTGCATATATTGTTTTTCGAATAAAACCACTTTATAATCATGTTTGTTTTGTTTGCAGATGCTTTTTTCCCATATTGAAGCTAACCTCATGAAGACAAAATATAAATTACAGAATGAGACTGCTGCTTCTAAATTTGTAGCAGATACATACATACAGATACATGAACAATAAATAACTAGTAAAGAACATAGATGTGCTCTATCTCCGTATTATCAGATCTGCCCTCGTATAGGGCTCAATGGTTAATCAATTGTTTAAGCCAAAGCGAATTAATTGTGGAGCTCTATCTCAATCTTTCGGCTTTTTTATGGATTTTTCTTAACACATTGCAAGCGGGACATGTAAAAATACGTTTTTGTGTATACCGTTGGTTGCGAGCGGAACGGTATGAATACGAGTTGATATGTGCACCGCTTTATGGCACGGAATTATTGAGAGACGAGTTCATAGTGAGAAACTATAAAAATCATATTTAAATTTATTCAATTGGCCAGCAGTCAATTCCGAACTACAAAATATCACACAGTCGATATTGCATTAATGCAACGTTATTTTACTTTTTTTTTTAATTTTGAAAAAATATATAACTTCAATGAATCGTTATTCCGTACCGATTATAATTTACATATGAATGTAGGAAAAATATAAACTTTAATAATAAAATACACGTTTGGTGTAGACAGAGGTAAACAGCACATTTCTATGAATTACAAAAATAAAAAATCATTTAAATACGCAAAAAAGTTATCAGTTTTGTAAAGTTGTGTATCGCTTAGTTCATATTTGCATATTTAGTACATTAACTTAAAAAATACTTTCAAAATTATGTTTTTTACATACGTGTAAAAAACGTGTAAGAAAACTCAGTGTAAGAACATACAATGTGTTAAGTGCGGGACCCTACACTGATTATGTAAAGTCTGAGTTTCTCGAAAGAACCCTACTTGTATCTTCGGATGGAACTTATAACTATGTATCTAAAAGCAGTAGCTTTCGTTTACTCCGATAATCATTCAATGTTCCCAAGGTGCGTCATTTACTTGCTTATATCATAAAATCTATTTAAATTGTAGTACCGAATGGCTATGTTCTAGATATTCAGGGATATGAATACCTCAGGAACTCTTATTTTATGATAGTAGCCTATATCGCACTTTTAACTCTTTTTGAACACTCTAAAATAAAATGTTCTACTTGATGGTCACCGTGATACTGTGCTTCAGCATCCATCCCTATATAGGACCAAGATCTTAACATTTTCATGTGAATGCGCTAAAGAGGTATACGTATACCTCTTAGTATAGGTTTTTACAGAGTAATGTATGCTTCCCGACTTGTATTGACATTCGCAAGCCAAAACCCGAATCCCCAATTCGTAAAAAATCGGCACGGACCCTTCAGCCCTTCGCATACTGGTATGAAACATCCAAAACCTAATCAAAAGGCGAAAAATAAAAGTGTATGTTCACAGTTTAGTATCATCAAACCATATGTAGATAGCAACAAAAATTGAAAATACTAAGCGCTACGTTTTTTTGCTGCTATATACCACATTTTGTTTAAATAATAGTACTAATACTATAATACTTAATACCTTTTTATGGCTTTGTTCCGCCACATTGGATCCGGTATTTTTTGTTTTGAAATTTCGAAAAAATTTAAGACTTTTTTATAGTTTCGATCCACCATATTGAATCCGCCATTTTATATTTATATTTTTTCAGTCAACGACCTCCAAAATCTCCATATACGAAATTTTGTTGAAATCAAATAATGCTTTCAGATTTTGGTCAAGTTTTTGCATGTTTCGCAATCAATTGTGGTGGTAAAAACCTGCACCAAATACCGTGCAATCAGGACAAGGCATTTCAAGTTGACAAGGATGTGTACCTCCTTAAGCTATGCCATATCCTTCTACACATAAAGTAATGCGTCTATCCCCACCCAAAATAATATTGCATGCAGTTCATGGCTGGACTGTGGTATACTTGGGCTTAACAGACAATTTATTCAAATGAATGGAAAAGACCTTAAAAATAATTAAATTAAGTAAATTAACTCAATTTATATGAATGTGTTACAACACACTGATGACTGTTTCATTTCATGTTATTCTTTCCTTGAAATTAAATTAGTATTTGTATTATTATTAGTATTTCCTTTGAAGAATTATCCATGGAAATAATAATTAATGTTGGCTATTTTCTCAATAAAAGATTGACGCTGATATGAATCGAATAAATATAAATCTTGTAAATCACAAAATCTAATTCTAAGATATAGTATTTTATAATCGGTACAAAATTACGTTGAATTCCAAGATTCTGTAGAAAATAACATTGTCAAGAACAACTTATTGATTTCGTTTAGCAGGAAGAAAATACGTGTTGCGCCATTTTGTAAGCCAGAAACCTTAACCTGCTCTATATTTTAGAGTTTTCGATCCATATAATGTGTGTTGTTAAGACCTACGGTTATTCAAAGTAGTTTTTCATTGTTGTTCATAAGAGTGCTATAAACGCAATTATTGGAACTCTAATTGTTTAGTAATTATATTCTTAATCTATGTATTAATGGAAACTAATTTATTTTCAAACAACTAAACGTGCTATTATAATTATAGCAGCATAAATTTTGAATCACTTACGAATAATTGTTACAACACGCAATGTCTTCTAAATACTTTGTAGTTTGTTGTTGACAGAAAAGCCTTGCCCAGTTGTCCTTATCCACTGAGCCTCCAACGTGACGCCCTTTACGTAAATGTATATGACATGCCAATTTAACTTTACGTACGTAATTAAAAAATTTTTATTTGTTCCACAATGTAAAAGTAAACGTTAAGTTTTGAATGATTCATGGAATTAAAAAAAAGCATTCCGCAAGCTCTTAAGGCGCATTTTCTATGCAAAAAAAAGATCAGGAATAGTTTATAAAATTATCCAAGGTTGTCGTCCAAAAAATGTACTACATGTCGTTTTTTGCAATAACGTAGACTTTACTCATGAATTACCTCATAAATTAAGCAATTGGTAAAATTCCAAGTGAACTCTCGATGACAGATCAGAATGATCTTGCGATCATTTAGCGAGATGTGATCTGAATTTAATACTTCGGCCTTAAGAGTTTACAACGACCACAGGTGAAAGTGTTACAGGAAGCGACAAAACAACTTTTTAACGTATTTAATCGAATATTATTCGCACTTATAACTCAAGGATTACTACCAAGGGTACCGACCTATTAAACTTATGTTTTTTATGCATTTTACTGCAGTATGAATTGATCGCATTCTTCCACCAAAAGGATATTGATGGTCATTCGTCGCGTGTGTTCGCGAAACCGTGACCAAGATAATAACAAGGTAAAAAGAAAAATATAAAAACTTAAATGTTCCCCAAAATGCGAAAATCTTTTATATTTGGATCAATATAAACTGTTTAGCAGAATTCAATAAACGCTTCAATCAGTTTGTATTATTCAAAACCGATAAGCTATTAACTGCTTTTAAAACCGAGCTGAGAAATCGAAAATCGAATTTCAGATTTTTTTCCAATTTCTTATGTACTTGATTCGGGTAAACGTGGATTTCGTTACATTAGTAGAAATTTACAATTGGTAGGGCATTTTGAAGTGGCTGAGGTGGCTAAAGCTGTTAATTCAGTAAGGGTGAGAAAAGAGCATTCGAAAAGGTAGTCAACTGAAGTTACTTAAAATTCTTTTTCTAACACATTTATTAGAACCTAGAAATTCAAATTTCAAGTGATGGTAAATTTTAAATTATTTATTTTTGATAATTCTAAAGGTTGGCATGAAAAAAACCAGCGTGTCGGATTGGAATCGAATTAGCGACCCATTCGATGGGTGCTCTAACCACTAGATGTGCTCGAGGTATAAGGGCACTGTCAGTCCGAATTCTAATCCCTGGGGATGTTATCAGTTCCCCGGGACCGCATCGCACAAGAACACAAACTGGTCGCTTCGGCACGGGAGCAGTCCCGAAGACTGAGTATCAGTAACAGTAACCCTGGGACTCGGTTGGAAGACGACCATATACACACTGTTCAGCACACTTACAACACAGGCGCTCCCGGATGTTTTCTTGGACATACGACCCCCAGATCGATCCGGTCTGGCTAGATGGCGTGCTCACCTCTGGTGGATTTGTGTGATTGCGAGAATAACTAGCAGGGTAACATACAGTAAACCGCCCAATTTCAAAGACTGATGTGGTATTTGAAATGCTTCATCAGAGTCCTGTATCCGAACCAGCTCATGCGCCGCCATGTATCATTTGAAGACTATAGATTAGACTATACAGATTAAAATAAATTCACCTCGTCGGTAATGTGTACTAAATGCTTATCAAAGAAAACGATCCTAGGCTTTTTCAGGTGACAATTAGTAAAAAAAAAACTATTTATATAGTAGACTCTTCATCTTTTTGTGAAGACACTCTTAGTGTTTAAGAGGCAAACCATTGATAAATATCACGTCGATAAAACTAAAATTACATTCTTATTTGTATGCACCATATTTTTAATTTATAAATTGAGGAATTTAGGATTAAAGACTTATCATAAATAGCTGATAATATCATTTTCATCATCACCGGCAGTGGCGACATAAAAGTGTCAGCAGGTGTTTCCACCTGACATAAAAATTGTGGAGACTTTTGTCGCCAAAGTTGAACTATCTTCCCAAACAAATTCTAGGAGAAAGTCACTTTTTCGAATGAGAAGTAAATTTTGTATTTTTGGGATAAAAGGCCGGAATAAAAAAAATTTGATACTCTGAAATATGGGGGGTGGTGAGGTAATGGTCTGTGGGTGGATGGCAAGTAGTGGTGTAAGAAAATTGGAGTTCATCGTGTCTACCATGAACTGATATGACTACCAAAATATTTTAAAGCGGAATTTAAAATCCAGTGCTGAAAAATTTAGATCAGGTGTTGAATACTACTTTATGCACGATAATGACTCCACACAGATATTGTGAGGTTATGACTGCTTTATAATGTTGAAAAACAGTTGCATTCACCACCGCAATTCTCCAGAATATTTATGGGGTCTACCAGAACGAAGAATTCGTCAATATCATATTATTTTGAAGAATGTGTTGAAAAGAGTTCTGCAGCAATTATAGAACAACATCAGTGCTCAGGAAACCTCAAAATTTGCGTATTCTAGGCAAAAGAGATTGCAGAAAGTCCTTAAAAGTAAAGAATATGCGATGTTAACTTTACTGTGTGCAGACATTTTCTACCGAATTTTCATGACCTTTGTTGCTTCTGATTTTGCATTTTATAAAGAATTTATAGAAAATATTATTATTACAAAATCAACAATTAACCTGAACTGCCAGAAATTGTTTTTTCCCTCTTTATCATTTGAAATTCCCTGGCATTATTCTCTGATAGAAATGGAACGTGTTTGATGCTTTAGATTTTTTAAAAGAGTTTTGATAGTATAGCGTTCTGATAGGTATGTCAATCGAAAGGGAGAAAAACAGGCTTTAATATAGAGAAGAGAAAAGGGGTGTTAATGGTCTTTAAAAAAATAGATAAATAAAATATTTGAAATTACTGTACCACCTTACCCCTCAATGCGACCTATCCATAGCCGGCCGGTTGTCACCCTATACAAAGCAGCTACTATAAACAGTAGCTAGTCTTTTCACGTAATACTTTGATTTATTATTTATTTATTTCTTGGAATTAAATTATTTTGATACAAAATTTGATTCCCGTGGCAGGACCGGTTTCAGGTTTAAAAAAATTATGAATAGTGAATAATAGTCAGCTCCAGTTACAAAAATAAGAATTTCCTAGAAATACTATTTATGACAATAGCAAGAATTTTTTACTCGATAAAATAAAATGGAGATAGTAGCTCAGATCACAACGGAAATCTTACAAGATATATACTAAAACCAAATGCGTCAGATTATAAATCTAGAAATTACTAAACAGTACGTGAGTAGCATATTTTTAGTGGTAATATTTTATATTTAAAATTATTTAGGAGATGGAGGATGAAATGAATCATTTCGAAGTCCTCCATGAGCCCATGAGCAATTTATGGAATCATTTCGCTCAGGAGTGGGGAACACTGAAGAAGAATTCCAACTTGTCCATTTAATTTATTTATGTACGTTTTATGTAACCCTTCCTACCTTTTACGTAGACCTCTACATGGATTGTTACTAAATATAAAGTTCTGTTCAAAACATAATATCGATAATTTATTTTATAAAATCAGTAAAATCTATTTTTGGAAATTTCCACCACAAGTTTCATATTAGGATTTAGACTTAAAAACCTGAACTCAGCACTAATTAGAATTTTATATCTTCAAAGAAGTTGTTCATAAACGGATTCTTGAATAGATTACTAATAGTAGTAGTACTATTCAGTACTAGTAATCTTATCTAGTTAAATACTTTCAAGAAGAGTTAAATAAATTTTTGGAATATTTATCAAAGAAAAATAATTGATAGAATTGCCTGACAAAAAATTTGCTCGATATGAAATCAAAAGTACTCAAAATTTGGTTGATGACAGATTAGGCACTGAAGATGTCTTAACGAGACGAAGTACGAATTTGTAATTCACCTAAAAATTGAAATTGAATCAGTGGATACTATCAGAAGTTTTACTTGAAAATTGGTATGTGTGTGTGTCACCCACACAAGAGTAAAAAGAGACATTTATATATTAAAGATTTCTCTTAGACTCCACCATCCATTGCTAAGGAAAATAGTAATTTCCAAAAAATATGAAGCGACTGTATTTCGTAGAAACAATTATAAAATATCCTGCATGTCAGAGCTGTGTAACCTCTCTAGATATATTCTGGAAATAGAAACGGTGTCCATCAAAAAGAGTATATTTTCAGCTTGGGAAGCGCATACACCGTAAAGCATATTATCATCAATTCTGGAAGATCTTTAGATCATAACATAATCCCATTTATACTGCTCAATATTCTACAGAAACCCGTTGCATTTTATTTCTTTCAGAAACTTTTCACAAACTACCTTGAAAACTTTCCCCAAATTAAAATCATTTTTATTTCATAGCCAGATGAAAACTATTTCCACCTGCTGTTCTTATTTACATACGGCAATATTTTATGTTTTTACCTCATTCACAATATGCAAAAATTATAATTTACTTATAGACAGGCAATTTCAATTGTGGCCTACGCTTGCATAAAAGTCAATCAGAACAGGTTCCGGTAGCGACACGGTTAATTACCCTGTAATTATTTAATTTGAAATGAGGGGTTTTTTGTTCCAGTGACTAAAAACCTCTTATTTTTACGAATAAACGACACACAAAAGATAGCCTTGCAACAGCTGACTCGTATGCGCTAGCGTACTTCTCACTCTCTCACACACACACACACTCCACCTCTTGCCTTTCATTTTATAACTTCCCTCAACGTTTGACTTTGATATTTTTCTGGCTCGGTGCAGCCGCTATAGAAGGTTTCATTTCAGTTATATTTAGTAATAAATTTAATTATTTTCGCAAAATCAGACAATTGAAATTGTTTCAATTTAATCCATACAAGATCTAAAACCATGGCAAACCTCGGTAAATTAAAATCGGTAACTAAATGTGATCTCGTAATGAATTTGCCATTACTTTGCGCAAAAGAGGAGACAAAAGTCTATTTCGTCTTTACGGTAGCTGGACTGAAGCTTTAGAAACAACGTTCCTCAAAGCTACGGAGATTAACGATCTCATAAAGTACCACAGACTAGTAGTTTTTACGCCGACGAACTAACTAATCAATTTCGGAACGTAAAAAGGTGCCTAAGGTGATGGTCATATAGAACCAACTTCGTGACACCTTAACTGGAAGCCATACGGCTGCAAAAAGCCTTACGACAAAATAATATGAAAATGTTCAAAAAGTTTCTCTTTGATACAGTGGTTGAAGATTAAAGGGAAAATCCCTATTTGAGAGGAACTTTAGCTAAAAAAATATCAGAAAGGGGAAAAGACGAGAATTTGTACAAATCACCAAAAACACCGGAAAACTAGTCGAAACTTTTGAAAATTCAAATTAATGCAAATATTTACATTTGAAGAATTATGATATTAAATTTATAAGAATAACATGAACATATTGGCAGCATTGCTTAACTTTCAGTGTTTATGAATAGTAGTGCTTTTTGCTAAAAATCCATACAGACTTCAAGATCCGGATATCATTTGGACACCAAATTACAACAACACAAGATCTGGATCTTTAAAAATCCGAAAATTAGTACT
>QYTT01089887.1:23265-37494 GCA_006980735.1 Dasypogon diadema
TCTATTTCAGGTATAAGACAACTTCAGACGTCCTGGTGTTATTAATTTGGAAGATATAAGTAGTCCAACGCAATTTTTTATTCTTATAAGAGGGCTATAATGGCATTGAAATGTCATCAACTCTGTTAGGCTCAATATAGACCAAATTTAGGGCAAAATTGAAAGTGCGTTCAAGCATTTCCCGCCGATATGAATGACTTAACAAGATGTTGTTATCTTTGACGAGGTGAGTCTTCGTAGAGCAGAGAATGCGCTTTGTAACTTTGTCATCTTCTAAACAAAACTGAGGAGTATCCTCCTTAACCCTACAATTTTTGGGATACACTTTAAGGGATGCAATAGCTAAAATATCATCTTTGAATTTGATTTGTTGAGCTGAAGAAGTTCCTCTGACCTCTTCTGTTGAACAAATTTTTCGCATACCTCAGATCAAGTTGATTGACAATACTTTGAGTTCCTGAAAGAAAGCCATCTCTATGGAAGGTTGGTATTCCATAGAGATGGCTTTCTTGCAGGTTATATAGGGTAACCACAGAATGGTTCAGGAGCAAGAAAAGTAGATTGGTTTCATTTTTGCTTGTTGGTCCGCGATCTCATTTTTGTTGAAAACCTTATGTCCCACCATCCCTGCAAGAAAGTAACTTTGTTTCTGTCAGTTCCAGAAGATGCACAGACTCTCAAATATATAGGATAGATTAGATTAGAGTGGCGGCCATTAAGAAACCATAGAGTCAGCCTCATTTAGACGTGGGAAATGGTCCATTGTAATATCACATAGCATGGAACATCATCTGAAAGGGCTCTTAAAGTAATTAAAAGACTGGAGGGAGATTAGAACCAGCCAAAAGAGTTGGTAAATCTTGTCATTTCACCTAAATTCTTGCCTGCTAGTTCCCCCTGTGAACCAAAGAGGTAATCACCTAAGATGTTCTTCCATCGTCTGGCCAAATCGGGGCATTCGCAGAAATCTCTGCAGAAATCATTAAAATGAGCACCTATCCGCACTGCGTGCCTTCTAAAAAGCAATGTCCTGTCACGATGGCCGTAATGTTATGCGCGTCTATACACTTTCTCCTAAGTAACGATACCATTTTCTTGGGATTTTTAGCCACTGCTGTCGCAAGTAGTTAGCCTCATCCATCTATCGTTAGCTACAATAATAGCTTGTCGATCAATCTCTCCTTTTACCGATCATAGTCTACTGGATCTATCCACTAGCGACATACCCATACTTGAGCCTTTCCTTGCCAGCTCATCGACTATCTTATTTCCGAGTACGGCACTGTGAAAAGCTTATCGTGTGAAGGTGCGTATATGGTGCTGTTTGCAACTATTTTCAAATTCGGTCATTTGATTTTCAACCCATTAGTTTATTTTGTTTCCTGAGTAAAAAAAATTGATTCATGGCCAGATTATGAAATTTATTAATGAGGGAAACATATTATACCGCTGGCAATCTGGTTGCCGACCACAACACAGCTGTGCAACTGCTTTCCTTAAAATTAACATCAACGATGTGATTGAAATGACGCTGTTGGTCTTGCTAGACTTCAGTAAGACGTTCGACTCTGTAAACCGTACAAAATTTTTTTGACAAGCGTCGTAATTTATTTTGCTTTTTGTCCTCAGCACTTACCCTTATAGGTATTTTTTTGACATTTCACACACAATTTCTTATTTTCTTTGCCGTTGACTTTCAGTTGCGGTATCCCTCAAGGTTCTATCTTGGGGTCTCTCTTCTTTAGTCTCTATATTAACGATTTGCCACATGTATTAAAGCAAGCAAAAGTTCATATCTATGCTGACGATGTACAAATAAATTTGCGTAGAATGAGCTTGATCGGACAGATCTTTTACTTTCCATAATTAATAGTCAAGTTAGACATAACGTTGTCTCTGTTAGACACTTGGTCATAGAACTTAATACAAGGCTTAGTTGTTGCAATCATGTTTCTTAGATAATAAGCAAAGTTTATGCTTGTTTGCGTCAGCTAAGGTTATCAGCTAGGTTCTTGTTATACAATATACGTTTGAAGCTGGCGAAGACTTTGGTCCTCCTACATTTTGCATGCGGTAGTCTGATATGCGCTAAACTTGAAGATTACCACAGGAAATTAACCGTTACTTGCTCTTTATTCGTGCAGATGAGGAATATACTGCAGGAAAATTCAGTGGGCACACTCTGTGCTGCTTTTCGGTCGGCTTTTAACCGTCATTTTTGTATCTTAACACGTAACCTCATAATATTAATTCTTACTAATAGTGCGCCTCGAGTTTTCACTTCTCCTTTTTTTGCTTTTGTTTTTAGTTTATTTAATCTTAGTATTTTGATTTAGTATTATTATTCCCATAAAATTTTTGTACTTTTATAAGATGTATCTTGTATCACTTCCAAAAAATGCTAATATCAGCGTGGTACCTGCTTATATTGATATATAAATTGTAAAGCCACTAAATATCTGGATCATAGTTTTTTATTTTATGCCACCAGATCTAGAGGAATTATGTATTTATGTTTTTCAACATGTGAGAAAACCTTTTACGCAGCTTTTTGAATAGTCGTGTATTACAAATATCATTAGAAGGCATGAATGATTGCAACACATCACAACATCCGTGCAATCTAGCTCTTCGTTTTAATTATGATGAAGTTCGCATGCAACTTTTAATGAGTAATTTGCTCAGTTGAGAATGTTGCATTTTACGAAGAGATGAAATTAACCGCCTTTTCCGGTTGAAGGAGTTTCCGTTTCGTTGATTCCAATACAGAAAGTTATCTGAACTCCTCTTGTTCAGTATCGCTGTACACTCTTCTTCTTATTTCTAATGAAATCGAATATTCGGTCAAATGTAAAACAATTTCATTTCGCTTTTTCAGCCTAGAAGAATTAAGAATAGATCGCAATGAAATTACTGAACTGCCCAACACGCTCCGCTTCTTGAGAAATCTGAAATCTCTGCAAGCAGCACATAATCGAATACATAGATTGCCGTCGTTTCTTATAAGAATGCGTACTATGGGATTAGTTGATATGTACGCTCAAAAGTCAGAACCTAAGCTACTAAACAACTATCAATCGAATCAAGAGCGAAACAATTTAAATCCACCCTTAACAAAGGTCAACCTCAGAGCCAATCACTTAAAGGGAAATATCATTTTGGGTAACTATGGAGTAAGCAGATGGATATATCGTTACTATGCAGTGATTCACCTCTTTTGTTTTGTTTTCAGAATCTCACTCAACTGGATGTAAGTGAAAATGAAATCGAAATCTTGGATCTCAGTGCTTTGGGACAGTTAGAATCTTTGCAGTGCTGCAGAAATAAACTGGTGGAACTGACATTAAGTGGTGGAGCGCTAACATCACTAATTGCTGGCAACAATGGTAAATTTGTCTTCTTCTTTAACTATAATAATTACTGCAGCGATTGTGTTCTATGGCTAATGTGTTAATTAAGGTGAAATAACAGTCAAGGCAGGTAGAGGTAGGTAGGGTTCTTCATGTTTTCAAGATGCAGTCTGATAGCGATCTTTGATAGCAGATAGCCTTCTTTAAAAACAAAGATAAACAATTTTTCACATCCTTTTTCATTTGTTTTTAATATCATGGTGCAGTCAGAATTATTTCTGTTAGGTATATTCAGTTTGAACCAAACCCAGTGTGGCAAATGCGGGAGAGATTCTAAAAGAGATTGAAGCTATTATCGTTATCAATATCTTATTTCATTTCCATCTTTTAATTTTATTCAGTTAACACCGAAAACTTCTACATCGGCTGTTTTTTTTTATCAACAGATATCGGTAGGAACGGAACTCAAGACTCCAGAATTATGAGCCATCACCCATTGGGATCCACTTTGCGAACGAAGTATAGCTTTAAAAATTGATTCTGATTGATTGATTGTGATGTTGAATCTTATAGTTGCTAATTTTTAAAGGATACATTTAAAACTATCTCCTGATCCCCTGATTGTTGGCAATCATTTTCAGGACGTTGATGAACTATTTCAATTTTATTTTTTAGTGTTGAATGGACAACAGACAACAAATTCACAAAGATCTACAGTGGTGAACATTGCGTAAACTCACCCTGTAAAATTTTCCCAAAGGTTTTCTGTTGGATTGGAGTCGAAACTTCTCGTAGACCAATCGATAACCCTGATGTTTTTCTCGTTAAACCAATCTTTAATTTTCATTAACAGGTAAATTGTTGTAATACCTTGTCGGGGAATGAAGTCTTGCCCATATAAATTCCCGACTTTTTTCACTACAACTGTTTCTAAGCGTTTAATATATTTAACGAAATTAATTTTTGTTAGACCTCATGCAATTTGAGTTTTACGAAAGGCCAAAAATCCAGCACAGACTATAACACTTTCACCGCCGAAGTTACAACTTTCTCTTTAAATTATTTGTCATATCAATAGAATTGGAATCCAATGGAATCGTCAAGATTAAATTTCTTCTCGTCGGAAAACAGGACTTTATTCCACTCGCGCATTTTTATTTGTGTTAGATAGAGGTGAATTTCCACTTTAGGACCTACATTCAAAATTTGTCGCACACGTCGATCTGTGTCAGATAAATCCAATTTTGCAACAATGTTTTCAGTGAAGTATGCATTTTTCTTAGCCTAGTATAAAAGTAGACCTTTTTTGTGCTTTGTTTTTTACTGTAGACATGTTTGGAATTTTTTCCATTTTTTGTGATCTAAATGCCCTTTGAAATTGAGTCATGTTCCACAATTGATGCTATTGGTTATTCACCCAGTCCGCGGAAGTAATTATTAAGAGCTTATCCTCGTGGGAGAAAGTAAGGAGCCAGAGGCAGTCAGTTCTCTTCAAAGCTAGCTCGGCCGCTCGCCCGATACTACTGCGGTCTAGTATCCATAATTTTATTAAATTATTATTTTGGAACAGATCGTTCCATTTGTAGTTCCTTACCAAGGTAGAGGTTACGAAGGGTTTTGAAGTTTTGGAAGCCGCCAATAGTGAGAGTGCAGGTTCCGAAGATTTTTGTTCTTCTCGAGGATAACTTTCACCTCCGCTCGAAAAACCTTGGTGTACTTTTCGTAGTCCTCAGTTTTGGATTCGCTTATATAGAAGATTAGGCGCGTCAAAGGTAGAGTCTTGAGTTCAAATTCTGAAGTAACCATAACTCGAAAATTTGACCAAAAGCAGGAATTTTAGTTTGTAGCAGCTTAATAATGGATTCGTGGGGCACAGGCGAGTCTGCATGCGTCAAGGTGTTGTTTAATAGGGGCAGAGTCATCTTGTTATATGGAGATATTAGGTGTCATCAAGCTTTTCAATCACCGGCATTACAACATTTTCTATAATTTCTTTATGTTTTTCTACATTAACACCAGAGAGGGGATGTTTCACTGTAAGAATAATGAAGTTATGCACAAGCCATTCTCCAAGTCTTCTGTGGATTCAAAACGAGTATATGGACTCATCGCTGAAGATGACTGTTTTTCCAATCGCCTGTACCCTTTATTTGATCCATTTAAAAAATTTATATTCATTTTCCGAGCTAGTAGTGGCTTTTTCGCTGGACGGCGTGTTTTTGAATCCATCTCATTTAACCACCTTTGGATAGCAGTGATTGAAATTGATGTGGAAGTTTGCTCTTAGAGTCTCCTGCTCACAATAAGTTTTTACAATTCGCCTCACAGGCGATACGTCAAACCCTATTTCAGTGGAAAGTCTTTGATTTGAGAACCCCCTCTAGGATTTTCAGTTTGTCGTCTAGCGTAAGTTGCTTCCTGCAATTCATTTTCACTGTTCAAATTTAACTCACTGTGTTTTTACTATGACACTGATTTTCATATAAAGTAGAATTGAGAACCGCTTTTTTGAAGACTGTAAGTGCGGCCTCTTTTCCGTATTACTGAATGACCAAGGCTATCTTTCTTGGACTGAGTCCGTAGTATCTATCCATGGTTCTTGGGTATCTTGAAGAGCGTATAAGCCTTCCTCGCTCTTTCTTCTAAGTGTGGTTTTTTTTCCAAAATAACCCTCAGGTACTTGATAAATTCTTTTAGTTCCAATTAAGTACCGCTTAAGGACTTTCTTTCAGCAGAAAAGATTTAATCGTGAGACCGAAGTCATTCACCCAGGTAATAACTAATTAGATAGTGCCTTGCATCACACCAATCAGTCGAGTTTTAAAAGGGTCCCATCATAAGAATGATAAGATCGTCTGCATACTAAACAGACTTTTAATCGCTCTTTTTGAGCAAACACAGAAGGTGGTCCATCACAAAAATCCACTATGGTGGTGATAAAATGCTACCTTGGGGGTTCTCCTGTGCACTACCCTTTCTCAATTTACCATCGAGAACCGCATAAATCATCCTAATGCGTCCTAATGGGTGGCTTTACTTCAGACTTCTGCAATATCTCGATTATTTTGTGAGGGCCTTGTTTATAGGAAGAAGGATCTTTGTTCTGGAACCATCCTTTTACAAATGTCTCTGCTTCACATGAGGATCCCCACATTCAAATCTGATTTTAATTTTAGAAATAAAAGAATCAGACGGGACCATATCTGGGCTATAAGGAGGAGTGGCATAAAATCTCCCACTAGAAATCAGTTAAAATTTCCCTTGTCCCACGAGTGGAATGTGCCAATCATTGTCATGCTGGAAGCATCCTTAGTCCTTTTTTTTTATCAACTTTCAACTTTTTGAGCAACTATTATAATAGCAAGCTGTGATCGTCTTCTTTCCTTTCAAAAATTCAACCAAGATCGCACGCCGGTGACCAAGCTGGCTGAGGCGCACATCTGCAGATTTTCTCCTCTATGGGCGTAGGTTCAAATCCTGCAAAATGGCATGATGATTTATCTGGGTGCCGGTGATCGGGCGAAAAGCTTCGATAATTTTAAACGGTTAGAATTGATTTTGCTGTTGGCTGAAATGCCAACTTCTTCAGTAGCTTCAGTAACAGGATTGAAGCAGTTATCGAGGATTTGAGAATGGTAAATGGATTCCATCCTAGTTTAATGAGGAACTTAATACTAACCCACCACTCAAAAATGTGTTTTTCCATTTGAAGTAAAAAAATGATAATTCTTAAATTAAAAAAAGTACGTTAGACGTAGATTAAAGAAAAGAAATTGAAGAGAGATTTACTTGATATCCAGATTTGGTCTCTACGATAAATCACAGAACCATTCCAGGATCTTTTTAATATACCTTCGTATTTGCATTTGACTAGCTATTACTTTTTACGAAACTGTAGATTAAAAGCTTATGTATTTTCCAGATTTGCGTAAACTAACGGTAACCCCTGCACCTTCTCAACTAAGACATTTGGATGTAAGTTACAACAGCTTGGCAGAACTTCCAGAATGGTTGAATGGTTGCCATCAGTTAAGAACGCTCTTCGCAAATAACAACAAAATCAAGCATTTACCGGAGCACTTATTCTGCAGCGAATTAAATACGTTGCACACCTTACAACTCGGATACAATAAGCTAACGTCAATACCAACGATGCCACGAAGGAAGCTACCTCTCCAGGAATTATTCCTTCAGAGCAACGAAATTGAAGGACTTCCAGAAAACTTTTTCTATGCGTGTGAAAACTTAGTCGTACTGAATATTTCTAGTAACAAAATATCCTCTCTTCCGTCAGCTGATGAGAGTTCACCACAATTGGAGAGACTATATGCAACGAAGAATTGTCTGGCTGATCGGGCATTTACAACGTTGCAATGTTTAAAAAATTTACGGGTATTACATGCAGCATACAATAACTTGAGTACCTTTCCTGAAGACTGTGTAAGAAATTGGCCTGAACTTGAGGAATTAGTTTTATCTGGAAACAATTTGCAACATCTACCTGAACGTTTGGCCAGTCTACCTCATCTAAAAGTGCTTCGGGTTCACTCGAATCGATTGCAAACTACTCCGACCTTAGTAAAGACAAGCACACTTAGAGTCCTGGATTTGGCTCATAATCAGCTCGACAAAATTAATTTAGTGACTTTAGTACCAAAAAAATTGCAATTTCTAGATCTATCGTGTAATCTGCAATTGCAGGTAGATCCGAAACAATTGCAAGTCTGTAGATCTCAACGACCTATGAGTCTTGTAGATGTTTCAGGGAAGAATAGGTCTAGCTTACCTACAACACCTGATTCATACCAAGAGAACACAGAAATTGAACCTCCATGGAAAGTGGGATTTTCTGAGACAGCAGGTGTCTCTTCAAAATTGTACATATCGCAATTACGGCTTCCAAACTTCTGCAACACGGAAGGTCTTTTCGGAGTATTCGATGGTGAACTGAATAGTCACGTGCCCACACTTTTGGTCAAAGTTATTCCAAAAATACTTCTCGAAGAAAGAACAGTCAAAGAGACAGCGAACGAATATATGAAGTACACTCTACTTTCGGCACACAGGGAACTTAAACACAACGGCCAAAAGTATGGAGTATGCGCCACTCTTTGTCACATTTCAAGAGAGAAACTTCCTCACGACTACGTATCAAATACAATGGTAGGACGCAAGTTCATCCTTCGTGTGGCCAGTGTTGGTGAAGCATCTGCATTCCTTTTACGAAAATCAGAAAATGTCCGATTAACCCCGGTCACTCCTCGACGACAAATCGGAAATAGTGCAAGCTTCCCACTGGTCGTGCCAGATCCAGAAGTGTCCGAAGTTATCTTGGGAGAAAATGACGAATATTTGGTCATTTGCAACAAAAAATTATGGGAAATTATGGACATAGAAATTGTTGCAAAGGAAATTCGTAACGAAGAAAATGTTATCCTTGCAGCAAAGCGAATACAAGACATAGCTCAGAGTTTTGGGGCCGAAGAAAATTTAAGCATTATTTTGGTGAAATTTAACAATTTGGCTACAGACATTGACTTCTTAATCCGTGAACTACGGCAAACAGTCAAGAAGAAACCGTCAAGCATAATGTCGAGCTTCTGTAAGTGTGGGTGTTGTTGTGAATCAAATAATAGTTGTTGCCACTCGGCGGGATCAAACCAGTTTATTCGGCAATTGTCCGGCAGGAGTGACAGATCATCACCAAGTGGCCAGAGTGATCAGACAGGAAGTGATACCGCATCTCCAAAGGCTAAATCTGAAGCAGTCTCAACTGTAGCTAGTCGGCGCTCTTCAAATCACGCCGTGAATGAACGACGCAGTTTAAAAGGTGGCGTAGTTCGCGCTTTACGAGCAAAAATCGATGAAGAACGAGAAAAAGAAATGGACGAAACTGATTCTGCTTTATCGGAGGAACAGTTTAAATGTTGGGAATATATGTTGGAGCAAAATACCCAACTGTTGTTCGATAAAGAGCTGAACACAATTTCCAAGGCTTTTTCTAAAAGTAAAAGTTTTGAGAAAAACCATAGCACCATAAATTTGAACAGTTCGAATCTGGCTCGTACCACAAACAACAAATTGCTTTCGGCAAGTTCGCCCCAACTAATATACGGCGACATAAGGCAACCTTTTCAGAATTCATTTCTCTCCAAGCATTTTGGCAGTGCTCGATCCTTTCATCCACAGACACCCAGCTTATTCAAGTCGATGCGTTTCAGTTCTGGCCGAATACCACCTATTGGAGGTGGACCAAATGCAGCCTATTTTGGTTCACTTCAAAGACTCATGCCATACAATTTGGAATATGATTTCGCTATGATGCAAGAACGAGCGGATCAAGATGATTCTTTGGAACACGAGAGTCGTATGCGACAGTACTGGGGAGTAGCAACAACGGAGTTATAGGTTGAACATTATTTTAGCGATGAAAGTAAATGTTGTATGGATTTATCTTAGATATTAAGATGTAATTTATTAGTTTATTTAAGATTTGTACAAGTGTATCCATGCTAATCCTATTGCATTTAAGTTTGATAATTTTAAGCATTTTAAATATCTTTTTAGTTAATGTCTATTTTTTTGTTATTCATAGAAATTGCGTGCGTAATTAAATTTTATTATACAGAAAAGGAAGATTTTTTAGTTTTAAGATATGTTGTGACCTTTTGCGTACAAAGGGAATTTTTAATTCTACAAGTTTTTTAATAACTCCTTTGGAGCCCCAAAACACCTTCGAAATTCATCGCTTACTATTGGAAATTTATATTTTATCAAATAAGTTGATTTTTCCAAGGCTTTTAAGGAAATAACAATTATTTGAAATGTTTCATAACTCTGTGGAGAGTAACCAAATTTGCTCCTTTCTACACCTTAGACGTAAATGGTATTTGTACATCATATCAAAATAATTTTCTCTTTGCAAATTTATGTATGTTAGATGACGATACCTGAAAGTAGAAATAAAAGAACAATCAAGTTAATTTCTCTCTAATCTCCAAATACCACGTAACGTTCTGATCTTCTGATCATCATTCTAATAGCTTATTGTTTTTCGCAGTAGTCTCCTTGATATATTTCCATTCAGCAGAACCAATCTTTAAAACACGACCACCATTTTTCTCCAAGTACCTCAGAAAGAAGCTGCTGGTATGCAGTTACTGCCCCTTTAGCGTTATAAAAGGCGTTGATAAAAGGGAACAAAAGGAAATCACAAGGTGCGAAGTCTGGACTGTAGGGCGAATGAGTCATTAGTTCAACGTTCACTTGCTTTGTGTGTTGACCTGCATGGGGTGGTGCATTATCATGGTGAAGGATGATGCGCTTTTAGGAGTTTTTTTTTCTTAAATCATGGATCACTTTTGGCAAGTAAGTATTGGTATATCACTCCGCATTTACGGTCTTCTGATCTTCAACTGCCAATATAAAAATATGCCTCGTTTCCTCAAAAAAAGTCACGACCATTTGCTTACCAGTACTCTTGCTTTCTTTGACTTTGGTTGGTTTATCTTCACCTTCAAAGGTGCACGGAGCCGATTGCTGCTGCTTAGTTTCCGGTTCATAGTAATATATCCACGTTTCGTCACCTGTAGCAATATTGTAGACAGCAGTTGAATCCCCTCCGCGAAATTTTTTTAATCATATCTTTACACCAATTCACACGCGTCTCCTTTTGTTCGGCAGTCAACCGATGTGGTATTCATCGATAAAAAAGCTTTCTGACCCATAAGTGATCATGCAGAATTTGATGCACTGCTTTCATACCAAGATTGAGGGTTGCAGCAATCGATACATACGTAATTCGTCGATCTTCCGTTAAGAGCTTTTGCTTTTCTTCAATGTTTTTTTCATTTACCTGCAGTTGCAGGACGACCTTGCAGAGGTTTGTGCTTCAAGGGTTTGCTGTTGACCTGGAACTCCTTGTGCCAGCGAAATACAGCCCACAAAGGACGGAGCTTCATCCCCAAATACAGAGGTTAGCCGTTCGTGGTGTTCATGATTACCTATCCCATATCGAAAATCGTTATCGTTGTTAATTCCATTTTTTTAATAACTTCACAATCTTCTTGTTTTAATAACTTTTGTTTCACAACGCGCACATCAAAATATCTTCCACTTATGACTGCTAAAAGACTAATGACTGGTATCAAGTAATAATTTCCGCTCTGTCGTTTACCGTTACCTTTTATTGCAAAACTTTGGGAGTGGCCTACGTAGTCAAATTATCTACAGTGGATTGTTATTTACTTATCGTAGATTTTTGTCGTGTAGTAAAGTTAAAAGAACTTTGTAAAGAAATAATTTCCTTTAGCTACCTCAAAAATGTGATAACTGTGTAGTGAACTTACCTCTTTTAGCATTTATGGATTAATATACTAAATAACAGCGACCAAAATTGAAGTAAGGGCGGCTTTTCAATTCTCTCACCTAACACTTGATCAAATTATTCCTCATGTATGTATATTAAACATCTGCATGAATATATTCAAAACCTCTTATAAAAAAAGTGTACACAAAAAATAACATACTCTTAAATATTGTACGACACTGATTGTGAGTACAGTGAGTAATTATTGAGTGTGTATTACCTTTATCACCTTTTACATAAAAAGTTCGACTTGGTAAAATTCCACAAACCTCTTTGGGGGAAGTACCTTTCTCATTTGGGCTTAATAAGGATTCGCATTGACGTGATCCTCAAGGGGTTCTTTTTCAAGGATATCGAGGACATTTTTTTAAAATACCGCAGGATCCCGAAATTCCTTCGAGCTAGGTTTCAATCTTGGTCGAGTTCTTTTGCAAGGTTTTTTTGAGAATTTCGTCGAAAAAGTTTGCTATAACTTAAATGATTCTTCAAACTTCGGTGTAGTTTTTAAAATCATCCCCGACACTCTACGGGCTCGAGGCAAGTTCAAGGCACTTGAATAAAATGTTTTGGTTCTTGTGGAAACGGCTATATTCACTATTTCCTTATTTAGTGGATAGGTGATGAGGGACACACATGAAAGCTAATATTCTGATCTTTTGTTTAAGCTCTCCTTGATTCCTTCATCGTGTTTCTATCAAGATATAGGGAATTTCAAATTGTTTTACTTGAAATTTTCTGGCAAGACTTTCAGTTTGTTGCTTTAAATTTGCTTTTTTAAATTTACGTTAATTTATGGATTTTTACTATTCTTGACGAGAATTCAACAACAATTAAGACATAGATGGGAGATATTTTGCTACGTATACATATTTTAGATTCTGATAGACCTCTGTGCCCCTCTCTGATCGGGAGCTATAAATTCTTACAAGTCTAAAATTGGTCAAAATTCAAGTGGTTTTTTTTTCAAATTTTCGGGGTTTTCTCGCCAAAATGCCCCATTGACCTACCATTTTTACTCATTATTTGAATTTCTCTAAACTTTCCCTTTATTCTGGTATATGACTTGTGTGCAGTTATTTCATAGCCCAAGGAAGATATAGGGTAGTATGTAAGTTTGGTATGGACTAATTGTTATCTCCCTTCTTGGAACGAATGCCGTTGGTTATTTTATAGTTGCTTACTAACTTAAGCAGTTATAAATATGTAAAATAAAACATCAAATTGTCGAAAAACACAAGTTTTGCATTTTCAGCCTTTAACGTTATTGCAGTGGACAACACTCGGAAAATAATGTTCAAAAACCTGGGTAACTTATATTTATACCATACGCAATTGTGCTCAGTGCCTGCCGGTACTCAATTCCACTATGTAATTATTTTAAACAATTTCACGAAAATTAGGAAATAAAATTTAACAACCATCGGTATATGATGTGAATTTGATGATTTTTTGCCTACTTGCATTTTAGGAAATATGTTTTACGCTTGCAATTTGAAGGTGCCGCAATTTTTTCATGATAGTATGCATCTTGAAGATCTGTTATCGGAGTGTATCTAACATGCCTTTGTGAGTAGCCATTATCAAGCACGAAAACACGCCCATTTCAATTCTGTGGTATTGTTAAAATCGTATTTATTAGATTGTGTCTAAAATCGAGAAAACCAATATTTGAATCACTTGTACTCGTATAAATGTAATAAGAATTCCATACAGGAATATCTAGTAGATGGAATAGTACCTTTTAGTACCAGTGAATAAATTTTGGGGAATAATATGATATCATTTGATCACATCTCCTTATGCCAGATATATTTACATTGTAATTAGCAATCTCTGTCGGCTGTTTTTTCGAGACACCATATTTATTCTGTACGTCAATTATTTTGGGATGATTTTCCGTCGCGTTTATCCTCCCACTTGCTAACATACACCTCTCCCGCGCTCCGATCCGATGAACTTTAGAATTTCGCCTAAAAAAATGCCTAGGCTATTTGATCGAATTGGTCGGAAATTTTTTTGGCGCGATTTCAGAGTCGGCCGAGAGGGCGGAGTTCAGAGGCTCCGAAAAAATTGTCCCCACCGCGGGCTGCCCCTTAGTTCTGGAGATATGAGACAAAAACCGAAATTGCATACTCGCAGGCGTTTTCCGGGATGATTTCACGCAAATTGCTCTGGTCCCCCAAATACGCGGTCTTTTTCGCCCAAATTTTGTACACACGCCCAGCAGGCCACCCCCTTTCGATTGCGCCCTCCCGCGCTCCGATCCGATGAACTTTAGGATTTCGCCTAAAAAAATGCCTAGGCTATAGCCCATGAATTTTGCTCGAATTGGTCGGAAATTTTTTTGGCGCGATTTCGGTGTCGGTCGAGAGGGCAGAGTTCAGAGGCTCCGAAAAAATTGCCCCCACCGCGGGCCGCCCCTTAGTTCTGGAGATATGAGCCAAAAACCGAAATTGCATACTCGCAGGCGTTTTCCTGCGTGATTTCACGCAAATTGCTCTGGCCCCCCAA
>QYTT01089891.1:0-10318 GCA_006980735.1 Dasypogon diadema
TGTTTTAGCGCCAGTAACGCTCACCGTATCAGTTCCCGCGACTACTCCAATACTAACTTTTTAGCAGAGCCGCGATCCCCATCAACCAAAACGTCAACCACTTTGCAAACGTCCCCATTGCAACATTTGGCTGTTTACTTGGTTGCAGAAGTCAGGTTAATTAGGAAATCAGCACAGCTCGCAATTGAATTATTTCCCAATTGGGAAATCGAGGGCTTTTCCGCTTTTCGCGCATGCGAAATAACCCAAAAAGCTCTTTGTTGTTTTGGGTCATTGCAATGCTCCGCTAAGTACATGTGCAGGTGATTACCTTGCGATGGTGCAGCAATCATGTTTAGATGTTGGGGAAGGTCCAAATCATGTGAGAGTTGCTGATTTGGACTTCACAACATAGGACATTGCCAGTCGTTGTAGCCGGGTCAAGCCTCGAGATAAAATACAATTTAGGCCGCTGAGCCACCCTCAACGAAACATCCGATCCAGCAAGCGCAGCAGAACCGGAGGCACACTCCGGTCTAGAAACAACCCCAGCAGCTCCAGGTGCACCCCCCGATATGGACGCCGACGGTGAGCCCCCACGTGAGCAGGAGGAAGAGGGTCCGGTGTAGGAGAAATGGGAGCAGGGGAAATGGTAGTAAGGGAGACCAGTACAGGGGAAATGGGAGCAGGGGAAATAGGGGTGGGGGAGACCGGTGCGGAAGAGGTGGGAACAGGGGGAGTAGGAGTGGGGGAGATATGAGCAGGAAGAACAGGGGCAGGAAGTTCCCCCAAGCAATCACTCGATTGTCCCTCGCCAGGGACCACAGGAGAACCGCCATTAGACGCGGCAGGATGCGGGGGACCAGCCCCAGAAGAATCTCCGGGCCCACAGGCAGCCAGAACCGGCACAGAACCAGCCGAAGAAGCGCCGGTCTAAGCCAAAGCGCGCATTTCTGAGGCGAGGGACCCCACACTATCGCGGTCGACAGCAGCCCTCGGCGTCCAAGCCCCCAACTCGTCCCTAACATGCCTGACGCTGCGCCTAATATCTTCCAAAATAAGCATCACCGCACCGGAGAGGGCAGGCCGCGGAGACTCCACGGACTCAGCATCATTCAAAAAGGAATAGAGGTCATCTATTGTGCCAGACAAGGAACGAAGACCAGCCAACAGTTCTTGAGAGCGCTCCAGCAACATATTTGCCTTAGAATTAAGACCGTCCATACTGTCTAGAAGCGTGTCCATCTTACCACTGAGGCCATTTATATCATCATTAACGGCTAGAAGTCCCCCGAGATTTGATGAAATGGCGCCCATCCTGTCGGCAATCAGGGATCGATCGTTTGTAAGAGAGGTAACCAAGCCTCTCATCAACCGTAATACATGGCATGGCTTTATGTTGGCGCATTCCTCGCAAGTCGTACAACCCCGCTCCAAGCACTTCACATGAAATGTGCCGCCGCACACGCCGTCGCAACCAATCGGGTCATTCGCGATAGAAGCAGTACACAAGCTACAAATCGCCATCCCAGAACCTACAATATCAAAAATCTTAACTCGCGAGAAAATTAAAACGGAAACCCGCGGAAAAGTCAAAACCAACCCGTAAATAAAAATGGGTAGCAATTGTCAGCCGGCCCTGTGAACGTTAATAAATAAGAATAAATATGCAAAAGAAAAATAAAATGAAGGTTAGTACTGTCAAAGCCAAATTGTATACACACAGGCGATTAAAAATTCCATGCACCAACCAATAAAACTGACGAAAAGAATACATACACAGAGAAGCAACCGCAAGCATTCCCACACAAGCCAGCAAAAATTAAACTTTCCTCCTTCCTGACGGAATTCACATATCCAAATTTTTATCGAATCATCTAATTTTCACCGCACAAATCCAATAATGATGTTGAAAAAAACAAAGGAAATATCCCAAAAATAAGAGCCAAAAAGTTGACAATAGATTGCTCTTCAATGTGATCTTCTATAAGCACTGACTTTCATGAGATCACTCCTTATCCCAATCTTCCATAGGATGTTTTCTACAAAATTATAAAATTCAACTAAAAGAACATGCAATGCCAGTTACGAAACCTTGCCGTAGAATTCCACTTTCCTTGCATAAAGCTTTAAAGGAAGAATTACAGAAATTGGAAAAACATCAAATTATTAAAAAAGTCAACGAACCGTGTGACTGGATCTCAAACTTAGTGGTAGTAGAAAAGCAAAATAAAACCTTGAGAATCTGTCTAGATCCCCAAGAGTTAAATAAATCTATAAAGCTAGAAAATCACCCTATACCCACGTTTGAAGAGATACAACCTAAACTTGTTAACAAGAAATATTTCAGTGTCCTGGATTTGAAAGGTGGATTTTTTCAAATTGGATTATCGGAAGAGTCCAGCAAGTTCTGCTGTTTTAATACGCCATTCGGTTGCTATAGGTTTCTTTGACTTCCCTTCGGACTTAAAATAGCACCTGAAATATTTCAAAAATATAATGAGAAAAACTTTGAAGGGATCGAAGGAATTATTATTTACATAGATGACATTTTGATTACAGTTAGAACAGAGGAAGAACATGACCAAATTATTAACAAAGTTATGGAACGGGCAAAAGATTTAAACATAAAATTTAATAAAGACAAATTTCAATTTAAAGTCAATAAAGTAAATTTTTTAGGCCATATTATCTCGGAAGATGGAATTGAATTCGACAAAAATAGAGTAAAAGCAATCGAGGATATAGGGATCCCAAAAACGAAAAAAGAAGTACAAAAATTATTAGGGATGATTAATTATATGCAATCCAGTATTCCCATGCTAGCAGAAATTTCAGCTCCCTTGCGTGAATTAATTAAAAAGAATACAATATTTCAGTGGCGATCCACTCACACAAATCGCCTCAATCAAATTAAACAATTAATATTAAAAGCACCATCTTTAAAACACTTTGATCCGAGCCTAGAAATCACAATACAAGCAGACAGTAGTAAGGATGGAGTAGGTTGTTGTCTTATGCAACAAAATAGACCTGTAGCGTTTGCTTCCAAGAGTCTAACGGACTGTGAAAAAAGGTATGCACAGATAGAAAAGGAAATGCTTTCCATCTGCTTTGCATGCTCCAAATTCCATAACTGGATTTATGGGAGAAAAGTAATTATCGAAACGGATCACAAACCGCTTTTGGGAATTATTAAAAAAGAATTTCGTAAAATAGCTTCTGCCAAATTACAACGTATGAAAATTAAACTACTTAAATATAACTTTGATTTGAAATACGTCCCAGGTAATGAAATGTTTATTGCAGACTTCCTATCGAGAAATTATAATGTGAATACTGATAAAACGGATACAATTACGGATATTAATGAAGTAGTGCATTCCATAAATGTAAGTGAAAGAAAATTAGATAAATTCAAAGAGAAAACAGATATGGATGTCGTATTATCAAATTTACGTAAAGTTATTACGGAGGGTTGGCCGGCAAAGAAAAAAACGTTACCCGAAATAGTGAAACCGTTTTGGAAGTTCAAGGATGATTTACAAGTAGAAAATAATATAATTTTTCTCAATGAGAAAATAGTAGTACCGGTCAGGTTAAGAAAAAGTATGTTAGACTTGTTGCATAAAAGTCATATGGGAATAGAGAGAACTAAACGTAGAGCAAGAGAAATATTATACTGGCCAGGAATAAATTCTTATATTGAACAAATCATTGCAAGTTGTCGAATTTGCCAAAAATTCAGAAATTCACAAAAACGTGAACCCTTACGTCCCCATTTCATACCTCAATTTCCGTTTATGAAAATCGGACTAGACATTTTCGAATTCAGAAATAAAGACTATTTGGTCATAATAGACTATTATACGAAATATCTAGAGATAAAAAAATTGCATAACAAATCTTGTAAGGAGATTGATTATCTCAAAACTAAAAGAAATCTTTGCTGTTCATGGCATACCCAGAGAAATTATTTCGGACAATATTCCATTCAATAGTTGTGACTTTAAAGAATTTGGGGCAAAATTGGATATTAAAATTACTACAGTTAGTCCAAGATATCCTAGATCTAACGGTCTTGCTGAACGGGCAGTACAAATTGCGAAGAACCTAATGAAAAAAGTAGAAAGTGAAAATGGTGAATTATGGCTTTACCTGTCCGAATACAGAAATACTCCATTAAAAGACATTGACGTATCACCAAACAAACTGCTGATGGGTAGGACCACAAGAACACTTCTTCCCGCTAGGTATTCTAACTTCACGGTAACTTCCACTCCTAATTTACAGGCTAATTTCAAGGTTAGAGAAACAAGGAGTAAGTTTTATTATGATAGAGGGATAAGACCAGAGGTTTCGTTCAAAGTCGGTGAAAAAATACTTTTTAAAAAGGGGAATCAATGGGTTGATGCTATGATTGCAGAAAAGGCTGACACACCTCGATCAGTTTGGATAAAAACTGAAGACAACAGAATTATCAGAAGAAACACATATTTCCTCAAAAAATTAAAACAATAATACGTATAACGATAACAATCAACTTCTAAAATAAATCTTCGCCAAGTCAATTTTATTTTCTACGCGTAAAAAATTAGAAAGTAAAAATGGGAACAGAACTGTAAATAATCTTTTTGAAATTATCGAATTATAAAATTGAGATAAGAAGCAATAGGAAGAAGGTAAATAAAAGTAGAACTGAAGAAAATAAATAAGATGGAATTAATAAATAAATCCTAGGATTAGAAAGGAAACTCCTTAGTATTAAATATATTATATAACTGTATAGAAGAAGACTAAATATTCCTCATCTTAAAAAAAGGGGAGGTGTAATATAACATACAATCATAGAATAACTTACACTTTACAATAAACTTATACATACACACTCAATTGTAAACTTAGGGCAGAATAGTGATATAGAGTCAGTCTACACTAGTCGCTAGTTGAATAAAGTATTTGATAAGAAACATCCCGGGCTTTCCTTTTTAAAATATAACGCAGCCCTTATTTCCGTACTTTGAACAAGTTTCAATAAACTTAAGACAGTTTTAATATTTCTATTTTGCCCGGTACACGAATCTGAATATGTTATTATTTTTTCAAAGTTTGTAGCATGTTTTTATGTACTTTATTAGACAAGATGAAATTTCTTGAGACCCACGAGATCCTTCAGTTTCTGGCCAAACAAACATGTGGCTTATATTTTTACTGAATTCATGACATCCGAAATTGTAAACACATAAATTTCGCTTATAATAAGCTACGGATGTGGTCAGTTTAGGAAAGGCTAAAGCTTTTTCTAAGTCGAAAGAAAATTCGAAATTTTTTTCTGATGTTGCCATTCGATCGGCAGCCATTTGACTGCGAGCCCGTTCAGCCTCTTCTAAGTGAGTTTCCTTTTCAATTTCTGCCGTCTTAATCCCCTCATTGTCTGAAGATTGAATTTTTATTTGCAAAGCATCACAAGTTTGACAGGTACCTTTTGATGGTTGTTTAAAATGTAAATTAAATTTTGTAATATTTTTTGTAATATTTTTCTTTCACTGGTACTACATTTTCCTTTTCACATTGTGCGACGTATAGTTCATACATTTTCTTAATATTTAAGTCAGAATTTAAATATTGTCGTCTTGGATTATGAGCTCTGGTGTAGTGACTACTGTAGGCTGGAAATGACTTTATATGTTTTATAACATTTGTGTCATCTATTTTATTGCTTGCAACACGGTCTTTGCGCTGATCAACCAAAGATGTAACTTGTTCTTTAGAACAACATTTGTATATTCGCCCGTCACTCACCTGATAAGTGTCCCTAAAATATTTTTTGCAAACGGGAATATCATGTCCGTCTTTTCGAAAGTAATATGTAAAAGAATGTGATCTTCGTTCTTTAGTTTTATTCGTGGGGCGCCTTCTTTTTATTTCTTTAACTTTAATACAACCACTTAAGAAAATATTTTGGTCAAGTTGACTATGTAAATTATAAAATGGACGGAATCTTTCTGATTAGCTGAATTAGATGGCTTCGCTGCTGCTGCTGCTGCTGCCGCCGCCCGCACCCGCACATTTCACGACTCAATGCTCCGAGCTGATCTAATTCGAGGTTCCAGATGTAAGAAAAAACGATCTAGAAATCGCAGTGGAATTCACACTTCTGACGGGAATCTTAACTAGACTATAGTTCGTTGAACTTTCATTCATAAAATTGTTACTCGATTTCGTAATCCTCTCTTGACGCGACCACTTATCGTGTTGCCATGTGCATGTGTATGCACCGATTGCACGAAAGAATTTTTTGGTTGCACTTTTGACGGCATCTGCATTTTATATCAAGAAATGCTCTTGCAGGTATTAAATTTCCTCCTCTATTCCTGTATGTCAAACCTTTTGTTCTTTTATGCCTTTGTAAATTTTGTGCCCATTTATCAGGATTACGACTTCTTTTCCTCCCAATCAATGTGTTCGTTGGGATATTTGTACTGTTGCAATCAGATGAATCCGAGGAAAACCATAAACGTCTTCTTGAACCAGACTTTCTGTTGCTAAATCGTATTGAAGAACCATCACTGTTTTCCACATATACATTGTTATTAATCTCACTCATCTTGATTATAACGGTATAATATTTATTTCTTCAAACCCAAATACGATCTGGGAGTAATGTTGAAAAGGCCAAAAAAATATGTAGTCCGTGTAATATTGGTGAAGTATGCAGTAGAAGTTAAAATAAACCCAATAACACTTTATTCTTAATAATAATTCATTTCACTTCGTACTTGATCCGTTTAAATGTTAATCTTTATTATTCAGGAAAGGTATTATAAATATAAAAAGTTATGACTATACCAAGTGCTTTGACACTTAAATTTAAGATTTTTCAAAAAGTGGAGTTAATCGATGTGTGCACTGAACGGCTCAATTCTAAAAGTACTGGTTTGGGTTAAAATATTATACATTTTAATAAAAATCTTTGCCTTTCTTTTAGGAATAGATTAAGGCTATTCATGTTAATATATAATAATTTTCTTTAGGGAAATAACTCAACGTTATTATATTAATTGTGTCTATACACCTAAGATTACAATATTATGTTCTTAAATATTACGTAAAAAAATGGGAGAGGAGATATTATTTTAATGTGTCTTGGGTGAAAGTGTCGGTGAGTCATCGATAAGGTCGAATTCTATCATATTTCAGGGTGAGAATTTTATTTCGATTTTAGTTAGTGTTCTTCTTGCAACCCAAGTTTGTTATTTAAGGGAGTAAGGCAAAATTACATGGTTAATGTTTTTATATCTATTAGGTGCTTATGAAGTACGATCCTCGGGGAGGGTGCTTTAAAATCGTATTTAAAATTTAATGAATGCATTTGTTTAATTATTCGAAATAGGGTTTTAAACGCTTGTTACGTATTGTGACCGTACGTTTACCGGTTTTCATGGCTGTATTTACAGGACTAATTATGCCAGTTACCAGGTACGGTCCTACCCAGATTTGTGATAGCTTATGCTTGCGATTTTCACTCTTGTCTCCTATGTGAGCCTTGGATTTTTCCGAGCCGTGGCGTAGGACTTTTTGAGCTTATATCGAAGGAGATGGTGGTAGCTCTCGTGGTTATATATAGGTTCTGGGTCCCTTTTTAAATTTGATGGGACATCCGCCGTAAAACCGTAAAGGCAATCCATAGGAGTAAGCCTAATACCCTCGTGTACACTGTTGTTGTATACAAATGCTGCAGTGCGTACATACTGATTCCAACTTTGAGGATTTTCATCTGCGATTGTTCGTAGATACTCGATTAAGAGTCGGTGGGCTCGTTTCAGAGCTCCACTGGACTGAGGGCGATAAGAAGTCTGCAGCTTTTTCACTAGAAGTAGTTTGCACACCTGTTTAAATAGGTCACTTACGAAGTTTGTTCCCTGGTCGATGACTATTCTTTTCGGTATGCGGTAGCGCGTGACGATTTCGTCGAAGAAAATTTGCACTACCGTGACTGTTTCCGACAAACTTCGTAAGATTATCCTGAAAATTTAGGATATATTTATTGAAGTTTTCTCGAGTGGACCTACAATGTCGAGATAAACTTTGTAGAAAGGTTGTTCGGCTATGTCGGTTATCGCCATCGGCATTGGGAATTATGGGGATGCTTTACTTTTCTGGCACTTCGGGGTTCGGGCATCTTTTTTTGTACCTTTTAATGTCCCTTAGCATGTGTCTCCACCAGTACTTACGCCTTATCCGCTTATATATTTTGATAACAGTGGTGGCCGCCGAAAGGAGAATCATGGTAGTCATGTAAGATTGTTTTGATTTTCTCGGGTGTCGTGATCACTTCAGGGGTTTTGCTTGGGTTTATATCTTGCGGTCGGGTCAACTACGGGTTCCGATTGTGGCGGAGGATCTTTTTCAGTCTCCTGGGCATTTTGTTTCTGAGCCCTTGTCATAACGTTGGATTTGGCAATATTTTGGCTAGGAGTAGCGTTTGAGGAGCGATTTTCTTCTATGTCCGAGTCCATTTCGTGATGGACTATAGCCTTTACTGTGAAGGCTTGGTTTTGTTCTGCTCTTTCGTTTCTTGGGGGATCCGACTTA
Organism: Dasypogon diadema; assembly: GCA_006980735.1. Taxonomy (NCBI): domain Eukaryota; kingdom Metazoa; phylum Arthropoda; class Insecta; order Diptera; family Asilidae; genus Dasypogon; species Dasypogon diadema. Next base: position 8,575 of record QYTT01089891.1, read on the forward strand.
GAGCGTCAGCGTTTGTGTTGTATTTTCCGGGTTTATATTCCTTGGTGTAATCGAATTCGGAAAGTTTATGGTAAAATCTCACTAAACGGAAAGTTGGGTCTTTAACATTGAAGGCACCTTTAAGTGGTCTATATAGACAGTGAATTTTCGGCCTTGGATATAACATCTGAAGTTGCCAGTAGCCCAAACAATGGCTAATAACTCCTTCTCATTTGTGGAATAATTACGCTCAGCCTTATTTAAGGTGCGGCTGGCATAGGCAATGGATTAATCCTTACCGACTTCTCCCTGGAAAAGTACAGCTCTGATAGCCTGATTGCTGATGTCCGTGGTAAGACGGAAGAGTTTGGTGAAATCGGGGTAAATAAGAAGAGGAGGGGAGATCAAAGCAGTTTTGATAGTTTGGAATGCCCCTTGGAATTTTTCTGTTCAAGTGAATTTGATATCCTTTCAGAGCAAATTAGTTATTGGACGAACAATTTTGGAAAATTGGGGAATATATTTTCGGTAGTAATTAGCAAGTCCTAGGAATAATTGGAGTTGCCTCACTGTGCGGGGCACTGGAAAGTTTTGGACGCAGGCCGTTTTACTTGGATCTGGAAGGTCTCCTTCGCTAGAGCATTTCTATTCCAGGTAGAGCATTTGTGTCTCGTCGTAGAAACTGACATTTCTCCGGTTGGAGTTTGAGTTTGTTTTCTCTAAGTCGATGGAAGACCTTTCGAAGTTTATTGTTGTGATCTTCTAGATCTTATCCATAGATGACTATGTCATCTAAGCAGACAAAGCATTCCAAGCCTTGTAGTCCGGTTAGGATGAAATTCATGAGGCGTTGGAAAGTAGCGGGGGCTCCTTTGAGCTCAAATGACATACATTTGAACACGTAGTGTCCGTAATTGGTGCTAAAAGCGGTTTTGTGTCGATCTTTAGGATTGACAAGCACTTGGTGGTAACTATTGGCTAAACCGAGGGTAGTGAAGTACCTGGAATGACCGAGTTGGTCTAGGATATCCTCGATTCGTGGTATGGCGAACGCGACGCCGATTGTTTTCTCATTTGACTTGCAAAATCGACGACGACTCGCCACCTTTTTTAATACGCTTTTATTAGCTTCACCTAACTATGTAAGAAAATTTTGTAAGTTAAATTTCACCCACTTCCTGGCTTCCGATTGAACTGAAATTTTGCATACACGTTTAGTTTGGCTGACAATGCATGGTTAGCTAAGTGACGTCATCCTAAATCCAATATGGTCGACTCCCAAAGATGGCGGACTGGTTATTTTTTATGAAGTGCCATGATATGGGTTTCAAATGAAAGGGTTTGCTGAGAAAAATACGAAAAATGAAATGACGTCACACTAAATTCAATATGGCGGACCCCCCAAGATGACAGACATCATGGCGGGCGCCCCTATATCTTATCTATAACGAAACGGGGAGGTAAAATGGGTGAAGAGGAGTCTGATAATGGAGCCAAGAAGCAGAAAGTGCTAAAGTTCATTTAATGCTGTGGACTATGAGATCCCACCCAAGCTAAGGTGGGAAACGTGCTGAGGGCTGAATGGTATAAGGGTGGTAAAAAATTTCATATCGCAATCGTCATTTCAGGGCACCGAGCGCAACTCTGTTGTAGTTAGCCTTGCCCCTGTAGCGGTTGAGCTACGTATTAGTTTAAATCAAAGAATAAATAAAATACATCCTACGTTTCTTTCATATTATTAATGATAACATTAAGATTTTAAGAG
>QYTT01089899.1:0-19562 GCA_006980735.1 Dasypogon diadema
TCAGACCACTTTGGTGAAAATTATGTTCATGTAAAAAAGAGAGCTGAACGACTCCTGCTGCAAGGTGTTCACGTAACTCTATATGAAAACGATGAAAGCGACATATATGACAACAACATTGCCGAAAACGTACTGTCACGATCGGAAATTAATCCTTCGACTTCAACTACTACTCCTACTCCTACTACAACCACAACCGAAAAACTGACCACTACTGAATCAATTACTATACCACCGACTGTTGCCGCAATCAGTCCAACAGTAGCTACAAACAATATCACTTTAACGACTACACCGCAATTCTTACAAGATGAAATTGTCTTAACTGTACAAACACCTGCATTAAAAGAATTCGAGAATTCTTCAGCAAAATACTCGCTTTCTATGAACATTCGACGACAAACAGCTAAACCCATTAACTACACTAAAAAACCGTTAATAACTCGGAACATCACAAGGACATTAAATACTGAACAAGGAAATAAGTACAGGCGACGTCCAACAAACCGATTCTCAAGCAAGTACTCCATAAACTCATCTACGACAGCTACAGACGTAACCGAAGAAAACGATCTAACGCCTCAAGCGAACTCATATGGCGTTCGACCCAGTTTTAACCGCATAAAGAATGAAACCAACAAATACACGTTACTAAAACGAACGAAAATAAACTACGGGAACCGAGCTAACTTGTACAGCCCTAGAAACAAATTTAGACCTACTGCGTCAAATTTAAACATAACTACAAGTTCACCACCAACAACAACAACAACTCTTAATTATGATTCAAATTTGCAGGGTCCTCTTCACGTGGAAGCGGACACAAAGGGTTCAACATCAAATAAAAATAACGAGAATGGACAAGGTGAGAGAATTTAATTGCTATCAAATTTTTTAAATCTCTGTATTTTCTGATTTATCGAATTTTTTATTTTATATCATTTTAAAATTCCCTACCCCAGCACTAAGCATTCCTAAGGTATTTTGGTATTATTCTAAAAGTCTTTGGATATTTGAACTGTTCCAAAGTTCGAACATTCTTTAGATATATATTAAAATCTATGAACAGATATCACACGGTTCATCTCGTCTTATGCCTCGGTTGCCTCATTTCAATCTTACTTGCTTTCAGGAGATGCTAAACGTCGAAAACCACTATATGCGGTCAAAAAAGGTCTCGCAGCTTCTCCACTAGAGGAATATAGAAACCGAAGGTATCCGTTGATATACAGTTGCAACGAGAACATTGACATGATCGTCTCAGTGTCCTGATATTAAATGTACAGCTAAACTCACACAGCACCATCAGAAGGTCCTTACCTAAATTACATCAGTAATGAACAACTGATATAAAAGTTGATATACAATAGTTACTTATTTAAATAAGGATCTTTTGATGAAGCTTGATGAGAGTCTTGTTGTGTATTTAATAGCAAAACACTATAAGATTGCATTGCCCTTTCCACTCTTCTTTGCACTTTTGGTTGGTTCCACCCAAGCCCAAAATTGAGACTTAAGGGAGCCACATGCTGAGCCGGTCAGGCAATTCGCGCGGATGTCTTTCAGCCACTGGATGGATGTCCGAAAAGACCCTCATTCCCAAAGAAAGTCTCCATGGGCCTCGACCAAATAAGAGGCGGCAATCTATAGCAGAACCCATGATGAAGTTGCGTTTAAGAATTCCAGGACCGACTCGACCGATTTATGGATTCCTTTGCTAAATTTACTGGCTAGTATTGCAATCAGGATGGGTTTGGTTTGAAGAAAAACGAGATAAAGGAGGACACAGGAAGTTTGCAAAAAGTCTTTGACCACTCTCGTTTTACACTTTTTAAATAAATTCTTGATAAAATTTTTTTCTTCTTAATTCAAATAACTTAAACTCTACAAAACGAAAAGGAATAAACGAAATAATAAGGTAACCCTGATAGCGGGACCACTCTCACCTCTTTCCGTTGTTGAGCGGAGGTTAGTATTGGCGGTTCCCCTATGCCGATCCCCAACCGCCCTACGACATCCTACCGGCTATATATCGATTGTCCTTTCTATTAAGTAGAGGGGGGGGCCGACCTTCCTCGGACCTACATAACTGAAATGCGAGGTAAAGGAGGAAACAGGAGGTTTGCAAAAAAAATTTGAATTGGCAGCATACACTGCACGCCAAAAGTATTTGTCCACTCTCGTTTTACACTTTTTAAATAAATTCTTGATAAAATTTTTTTCTTCTTAATTCAAATAACTTAAACTCTACAAAACGAAAAGAGTCATATTTTAAATTCTTAATAGTAATGAATAAAAACGAATACGTAGCGGAAACTGTTACAGTATCAGCTTCACCATGTGCTCTCAGCTTGTGCTATGCCATCCTGACTTGGAGCCGGATTTCTTTCCTTTGCACCAATTTTTCCGCCGTTAAGTTAAACGAACACAACCCGACAAAGCCGAGGATATTGAAACATCCGCAGACATGTAGTTTTTGTGGGCATTTTTTAGAACGTTAAAGGACTGGATGACAACGTCTGGACCAAGCTCTCTGCTAAGGAATCCAGGTCTCAAAAGTAGCCTTATACATGAAAACTATATTGCTTCAGTCACACTCAAGATTTTCTTCTCAAGTCATCTGTGTTCAATCTTGTTCCTCAGATAGAAATAGTTTTCGAGCTGTATGCCGCCATGACAGCTTTTCTTCGTTCAACCGGCCCATGATTCTTGTAATACTGATATTAATATAACGTTTCAAAAGCTTTTCATGGGCCTGACGAAGCGTGAGATACTGATACTGAACCGATTTCACCGAATACCAAAACAGCAGTGACACTTCTAACTATAATACAATGCATTAAAGCTCTTAACTGCACCTAATTGCTGCTGCCATATACACATTAACTCCAGATTGATGGTTCTTTATCTTGAGGAATGGAACCTTGAAAATATCAGCAGAATATAAATTTTCAAAGGCTCTTATTACTCTTCACAACTAGTTAATTTTTCTTTTACTTTTTTACTTTATTAGGCAAACTAATGTAACACTTTTTTCTCAGTAGGATTTGCCATCGACAACTTGAAAGCGCTATTTCCATTCCAACAACAACAACAGCTCGACAACTCCAAAAAGAGCTCATCTTATGTCGAATTACCTGGGACAAAAGTGACAATAGCTAAGTCACAAGAACAAGGACATTTCACAATTTCTAACGATCCCGCATTTAGAAGTCAGCAAAACGCACAAATATCTGGATCTAATGGCTATCAACCATTAGAACAATTTCTTCAAAATAACTTCTTAGGCCATCAAAATCAGCAGGGCCAAACGCACCAACAAACAGCACAGCATCAACAACAACAGCAACACAGTTACTATCAACAATCAAACCAAAAGCAACAATACCAACAATCTCAATCGTACCAACAGCCACAGCAGCAAGCTCATCAGCATTCCCCACAGCAACAATCCACAAATTTCTTCCTTCCCTTCCCAACTATTGCAACGACAAAGAAACCAACACAAAGTTTCGGTTTTCACGCCATCCCATCGATATCCCACGAAGTTTCAAGTAATTTGGGGCAAATTCATGTGACGACTCCACGCCCCTACATTCCACCACCATCAAAAACATATTACCAGAGTCAAAGCAATGGCTACTCCTACATCAGTGGTCCTGGAGATAGCCAATTCTCACCATTTCCAGTTTTAGAAGAGATTCCAATTTCTCAAAGAAGGTTGGATTTGGTGGAAGATGAGAAAGAAGAAGGCTCGCTTTACACCGGCGTTTCCTCTTACAATGTGCCAATAAATAGTGTTGGAAGACTGCCAGGAGATACTATAGCGCTGCGTAAAAGGCGATACTCATTTTAATATCTCTAAGTGCATCAAACTATAAGTATAAGCTTCACGTTGGACTTATTAGCTGTAATTTGCTCATTGAAATCTTCATCCATGATTTTACTCTATTTTGTTAATTTATTGAATAAAAAATTGTTAAAAGTATCTTTGCTTTATCTATTTATCTATTTGGAAAATGTGATTAAAATTAAGAAAACGGAACCGAAAAGAATAAAAAAAAGAAAAAGAAATGGTGGAACCAAACAAAATTACGTATATTTAAGGAGTAAAGACTATAGTAACGAAAAAAGCGAAGTGAACCTCCGAGACCCATAAACAAAAGAGGACTCCTCCCAAAGAGGAAAGGACCTTCAGGGAAGAGAAAAGAAAAAAAGAGGAGAGCGGCCACGCTCTCCTGCCTACTTCATTTCGTCGCTGTTGAATCATTAGCAAAGGCAATCCCTCGAAAGACTTGAAAAGCTGAAACAAAGAGCGAGCACAAACAACTCTCATACAATTTCATGTCAGAGCGTTCATTAGTCTCAGAGTAAAAAAAAAAACAAAAAGGTAGCCCGGCGCGCTCTTCTTTTGCTCTAACTTCAGAAATATAGAACCTTAACACTTTTCCCAAACAAGCAAACCTTTCTAAAATAAATGTCCAAAATCACTCAAATTTTATTCAGCTAGAGGAGGATTCACTTTAAAGAGAGATTTAGGGCAACGGAATTTATCTTGTAGAGAGATTCCACCACTGAGGGGATGTCCCACAAATTTTTGAAGTGGACGTATTCATCTCTTTCGGTCTTTAAAGTCAAACTGAACTGTAATCGAATTACAGATATTGTTCAGTGTTAAGAAAATCCAAGTATTTATAATTAAAAAAGTAAATATGTTAACTTCCAAATTTACGCTGAAAAAATTTTTAGAATTTAATTTTATTCGACCATATCTCTTTATCATGCTCTAAATAACAAAAAATCCGAAAATTGGATCATATTTTAAATTTTGGCCCCTGCTTCTGCCGCTCCTGACCTTGAGCACTAACATATGAATTGTTTTTATATCCCAGATGTAGGGTATTATAGCTTTGAGCAAACGTTTGTAACGCATCGAAATATTCATGATACACAGAAATAAACTACATTGCCATTAATGGGAGAAGAAAAGAAATTGTTTAATAGACATCCGCCTGTGTATCTGTCCGCGAGTTATCTCAAGAAGGCCTTAAGCTAGAGACTTGAAATTTGCTACACAGATACTTTATTAAAAATGAAAGATAAAGTTCGTAAATGGGCCAATTTGGATTCGGATTTTAATAACACTGTACGGATGTTAACTACTAGAAAAACCATGATATTTGTTACAGTTGTTGCAGTGGACCTATTAGTGGCTTATATGCGAGTAAAACAGCGTCAAATAAATACCGAACGTGTATTTAACAACCAAACAAAAGTTTACAAAGAGTAGAAAACTTAACCGCAAAAATGCAAAGACAGTATCAATCTTACAATACATGAAAATGAAAAAAACCCCAGGTTATACAACTTACAGGTCTAACAGATACAAAACAGGGGCTAACTACCTTGAACTTTAAATGTTTTTTACGTTTGACAGCAACAATATTTAAATATATTATAAATGCCATAATAATTATCGTGGTTTTTTATCAGCAGCCGCATATCATCAATCAATATATGTATAACTTCATCAATGAGAATTATTTCCTACATATAATTTAAAGTTTAAGAGATCACAAAAAATATGTTGCGCTACTTATTGATGAAATATATATAGATCGGGGACTGCAATAATATAAGTCAAATAATATTGTCGGCTTAGCGGATAATAAGCCTTCAGAACTTGCTCGAACTGTACAATCTTTCGGTTCGATATTATATTCGTAGACGAAGGAGGTCATAAAATTTGTACAGAATTTAGGTTTCCAAATACTTGTTATCATTAGAGATGATAACAGGACAAATCAAAAAATGTTTAGCTTATTTTGTTCGAACAACAGGTTAGGTACTTACTTATAATATGATACTGTTCATCTCTTTAAAAATATCTAGAACAATTGGTTGAATTTGCCTGACAAAAACACAACATTTATACATCCAGTTTTCGAATCTTTTGAAATTAAACGAACCTCTTTTCAACACTTAGTAGAGTTGTGTAAAAAAGAAGAAAGTTTTAACATTAGAAAAGCACACAGTTAAGGTTTAAAAACAATAGAAGCTAGTAATTTAGATCGACAAAGTGTTTCTTTGTTTGACAATATATTATATGACAACAAATAATAAGAAAATGGTGAAATATTGTAAAAATGTGAAAACTACTACCAACAGATTCGATACAAGAAATCCAGATTGCGTGCCGATATGTAGCTTTTCAAGGCATCAAAGAGAATTTCTGAGAAAATTTATAGATTGGCTTCACACCAGGAATCAATCAGAAAATAAATTCGTGACATTAAGCACTGATATTTACCAAGCTACTGTTTTAAAAACTTTTATTGATTTTACCAACTTGATTTAGCCAACTTCGTGTTATCAACTTTAAATGTTAAATATATTTTACTCGGTAAATTGCAAACCGATTATTTGGAAGGCAGATTTTGTCTATATCGCTCTTTAGTCGGATATAGGTATAAAATTTCATATTCAGAGGTAGTTGAATCGGAGATAAAAATTAGAATTCATAATGTTTTCACACATATCAAAAAAAAATCGACAAGAAAAAGAAGAAACCAGAGAAAATTCTTTAGCACAAAATTCTTTATTTAAAAAAAAAATCCATCTCCAAATATGTAGGTATGTTTATGGGTATGCCCGATATTTATTTATTTTATTTATTTTTATTTATTGCTGAAGAAGAGTGAAGCAATTTTGTCTCCATTTATATTATGAGGTCTATGAGCAAGGCATAATCGTCAGCCATTTTAAATTAAGAATTTTGTACAAGAGTTGTTGAGTTCAATAACTAACTAACTTCAATATCGTATATCTATACCGGAATGTCTTGGTAGATATATGTGTGAGACTTGAAGTATTTATCATCATCTCTGATTATGCCAATTTAAAATTAGTTTTAGTCGCTTCAATCGCCATTACTTTGCACTCAAAGACCCTTGCTATGTTATGACTCATGTAACAGATTAAATTACAATCTATTTATGAATTATTATCAGAACCATGCCCCTCTCAAGAGATATAGGAAGATGGGTTTAGTAAAGTAAGGGTTCTTTATCCTGTGATCGGGGTAATGAATTTCCTGACGGATTTTCAGAAAAAATCCGCCAAAAACTCCGATGTATGATGACGCCTTTTGTATAATTATGGCGATTGTTATACCCGACTGAACATGAATCCATTGTTCAATCACCCTATGAATATTCCCGAAATTGTTTACTTTAATACATATTTCATATTTTAAGATATAAATAATCGAGATGATTTTCAGAAAGGAAGAAAACTGTAAAAACAAACCTTTCTTGCATTGAAATCAGGTATCGTTAAAGTTATTCCATATTACACAAAATTTAATTTATAACCTATTTTCATTGAATTCCTCTATTATAATATTTTACGCGCAACTGAAAAATTGTTTTGTCTTAGTCTTGTCTTTTTCTTAGAGACTAACGCACAGCACAAGTCCCGTTACACAAAGAACAGTTAGGACGCCACCTGGTCAACCTTAACGATTAGCTATATTGCCGGCCAATACGGATGCTGGTTTTCCCTGTAGACACACAAAAAACAGGGAAACGCGCAGACTTTTTAATTTTAATTATGTAAACTCAATTCGGGAACAAATTATACAAATTAACGGAACTTGGGAGCCGCGGATGAGATATATGTCTGCTCCGAGCTGAGATAGCCACACGTGACACGATTCGAAAAATTGTTTTGAATGAAATGACATTTTCAAAAATAATCTTAAATAAACGAACGTAGCTTTCATCGACAGAAATGAAATTCAATGCATTTTCGAATTTATATGGAACACATGAACATCCGGAACATAATTTTACCCCGAAACCCGAAACGCCGCGGACTGCCGCAAGCATGTTTTAGTACTTTCTCCCATTTATTCTAGGTCGATTGCAAACTTTCGTAATTCGTACAGTGTCAGATATAGCTTAGAAGATTTTGTGGGGATATAAACAAACTATTTTAAGATTTCATTGTGATAACATTGTTTGAGCGTGCAGAAATGCCAAGTAACAACTAGAAAGAACTGCATTTGATTACAGTGAAATCATGTTGTTTTCCAATAGTAAGTAATTCAAGAAATGTCAGGATTTATCAGATCTACGAGTTTGGTAAGTAACAAGTAATATTTTATTTTATTGGGTAGGGAAGTTCCATACGGCAGATTTATTGAATAGAAATTGGCAAATATACACCAATTTGTTGTGCTTTGCTTAAAAGTAGGGATTTTATTTGGCAAAATGCTTTGAGGTGTTAATACGGAATTTGTATTGGACAAGAAACGTCACAACTGAAAATTTTTGTACATTAATAAATTTAAGGGAACGCAGAATAGGTTCGTAATTGGGAAAATGTATTTGTTCTTCATTTATTCGGTCGCTTGCGCACGAAAAAACGAATTTCAGGTGTACTTACGTTCGAAGAACTTTCGGCTAGCTCAATAAAGAGCAGTTGGTGACATATGGCCGATAGATGGCTCTGTGATTCGTCAGTTGTTTTGTACGACAAGCGACTAGTAGATTTTTTCACAGTGCAAAGAAAATAAAATTATGAATGCCTTCAGGCAAAAATTGTTTAGAAAAATGTGGTGTTTGAATTTAGACATTGTGTAAATTAAACAAACACCTCTTTCGTGTTCTCTAGATTGTTAACTGATGAAAAAAATTTAATCATGGATAGTACATCAGAAGTCGCAAAACTATCTACAGCACCAAAAGAGAAAACTGTTTTAGATGTGTCCAAGTTAATCAGTGCATTGGATTCAAGAACTACAGAGCCGCAACAATCCGTTCTAAGAAAATCACCTGTAGGAGTGCAAAATACACAAAATCTGATAAAACTCATACCGAAATCAATTCCCCTTAAGACTCTGCAAGGGCCGGTAAGTTTTCACAACTTTGCATACTATTTTTGTTGTTTTAGTCAATAAATTGATTTGGTAATGCTAAAAAGCCAAGATATAGCACTTGCATATCATAAACCCGCATAGAATCCCCAAATGCAGCAGTTACAAAATCGACTGTCAAGCGTAATCTGTGATGAAGCAAATCATTTTGACATTTGTTTCGTAGTACGCACGGCTTGAACTAAACTGCCTTGGGGCACTGCAAGGAAATTTATTCAATTTTATCAAATTTATAGTTCTACAATTGTATATGGCGGAATAAGTACAAAAATAAAGTGGGAATAATTATTACGTCAATCTGTCTGTGCGCTCAAGTTAATTTCTGCATTATAAATCCAAGGTTTGTTTTTCGTTGTTTATTGGGCAAATGCCCTTAAATTTATTTTATTTTACTCGAATATTAATAGGATAAAAGTAGTGTGCATATAATTAAGTTATTTTTAGATCTCTGGAATTGGTTTTGTCAATATTTCTTTGTAGGCTGCGTAGCGTAGCTTTATTTCAAATAATGAGATGAGCAGTGATTTTATAATCCGCACTTCAATAACTCTGTTTTATTGCAAGTGGTAAAATAAAGCTTTACAATAACACCAAATGAAATCAGAGAAGATTATATTAAAAATCATTGCTAAACCAAACAGTGGCACGTTTCCATTTTATTTGTACATAAAACCGTGATTTTTCCGTAAATGCAAAATTATATAATTTATAGGAAACGATCTAATATGGAAAATTTGTTTCTTATTTAATTTTTCTTTTGACAATTTTCAACACGCAATATGCAGTACATCGATACAAAAATTATATTTAATATTTTATTTTTTATTCTATGCAGCAAACTTTTTTGTTTATGCTTATTACGGGAAATAATAAAATTTTAGTTCAATGGAGTGTCCGAATAAAAAATATATTTGATAGCAAACATTCAATGTTATTGTTTCTTTTATAGCGCACATATTGACATTAGCAAATCTTGTTAAGTTCCTTTTTTGTGATTAAATATTTGTAATCATTGACAAAATAGCCTTTGCCCCAAATTCTATACTTAGAGCACTGTTTCCACATTTAGAAGAATTTAACATTTACCATACACTTCATGTACTCATTTTGTAGCTTTTAGAGTCTGAATTGGTTCCTAAGAACACTCTAAGAATACTGTTCAGCAATAATCGAAGTGCGATTTAACTATACTGTTATATAATCTAATTTTACCGATTTTCTTATTTTAAAAATCCACATGGTATCAATAATTAGCGATTAATACATAATTTATAAGTTAACGATTGAAACGCGCGCGTCCTGGGTGATATCTTCCAGACATTTTGCATTTATGCCGAAAGTAAAGGCTTCTTGCAGATGTCTGGATGAAGTTATCCCAACTGTGTTGGACGTTCGTCTCAAACACTAGTTCATAGATTACTAAATTGTAATCAATCCTCTCCTTTAGGCAGCCATTGCTGGTATGGGACAGATGCTGAAGTTATATTACTATTGTGAGCTATCCTTGACAAAGATTACAATTTTATAAATCAACGTGACTACTGCAGACATGTTTCCTTACTTTCCTTACGAATGTGTGAATATTGGGTGAATTTTTAACTTCCGACGGGATTACATTGTAGATTTAACTTGATGTTGTTAATAATCCTGTACGATCTCATTGTGTCCTTGCCGTTTCTGTGTCTATATCATCTTTTTGTCTTGTGTTGTGGGAATGAAGCTCAGCAGTTGTAATTTGCAAGTTTGATTTAATTAGGTTATTTTTCAGTTTGTTAATGAACTTTATTTTTCTATTGTTTCGTTTGCGTTAGCCGTGTTGTGAAGGGTCTTAATTGTTCTGTTCATTATTTGTATTCTATTCAGTATATATTTGCAACATTGAGACCAGTGATGGGCATAACCAGATTACAATGTAACCTAAGTAATTATTGTAATCGATTACATTGCAATGGGAATTACTTATTAGCAGATATGTAATCTGTTATCATGTAATTTGATTATAAAGTAACAGTTGTAGGGCGAGGGGTTGCTCAAAGATTCAGTTGAAAGATGAAAGGGCTGATATATGGGAAACTAGACAAGATATGTGTTTCATGTCAAATGAAAGGAAGATGCATTTCTTACACGGTAGCTCAAATGTAGTAGTTACAGGGCGAGGGGGTGTTCGAATTATTATCTTTACATATCAATAACGTTTTTGTAATGTAATCGGATTACATTTTGCCCAGCACTGATTGAGACCATATAAGTATATTATATTTGATATGTGATAGCACATGTTTATCACATATTAAGTTGACTGTGTCATTCTTTAATTTAAAATTCATTTTGTTATAGCGCCCAACATCGGTATGATCTTATTAATTTGGAGTAGTTCACATGAGTATTCCATTTTAGCTTCTCATCCAAAATTAAACGAAAATAATTTAATTATTTTACTCTCAAGTGAACGTCGCCCATTTTAATTTTGTCGTTAATATCGGCTTTATTGAATTAACAAAGTATCATGAACTCTGTTTTTTTTTCTTCATTTAAAGACAATCGGTTCCCATTGGTACAGTCCTTGTATCTCTTAAGATCTTCATTGATCAGGTTTTCTTCAGGCTCTGCATTACATATGTATATAATAGCTCTGTTCGACGGCCCTGCTCCAAGCAGAGCAGATCTGAAATCCGAGTGGAAAAGAGCAGTACACAAAAAATCTGAAAAGAACTCTGTTCTGATCCGAGCAAGTTTGTAAACGCTTGGACAGTTCGAAATGTGTCATATTCCAACGTTTGCATTGTTGCAGGTTCAAGAATTCCCACTATAAATTGCTCTAAGCTGCTCTGCTCTTTTCTTCATCAAACAGAAAAAGAGCAGGCAGAGCATTGCTCTTTCTTCCTCGGACAAAAGGTAGAGCTCTAAATAGGTATTTTTCACTCGGAGCAGCTCACCGAACACAGCTAATAGTGTCGTCGGCGATGATGTGATAGTCCCTTTTTAGTCCTGCATTTTATAAGATATTAATGTATAATAGATAAAACTTTGGGGGCACTCTCGTGCGAAGAACTATAGTGTAGCTGTGTATGTTTTGGATTTTAGTTAGTAGTTTCCTGTTTGTTAGATTAGATTTCGAATAGTTTATTGGTCACTCCTCTTATTCCTAGATCGTCCAAAAACTCTAGAAGTTGATCATGATCGATCATGTCGAAAATCTTTCTTAAATCTATAAAAATTGCGCCTACTCTTATCCAGATATACACTTATCATATTTAATGTCTTAGATATAGCTGATTTGGTTCCACTATTTTCTTGAAAGCCAAATTATTTTTGGTCTTATCCTCCCGTTTTGATGATAAAGTCTTTAATTTTTTTTCTATAATCTTTTCACATATTTTTCCTACTGAACTTAAGGCCAATTTACATTATTACAACATTGTAAGGAAATAGTGCGAGCGGAATAGATAAAGCTAACGTGATAAAATACGAAAAAGACAAAACATATGCCAACAAAATTTTACGAGCTAAAATGTCAATTTCCCCGCTGAAACAGAATTTCTTTTTCCCCTTCATTCTTTGTCCTTTTTTTACACATATCATCAATCAATAAGAACATCTCGTTCAGGTTTTCAGCAAAAATCCATGTTGTTGCTGTGTAAATTGACCTTTAGGATAGCAATTGGTCTATAATTGCAAACGTCTGCTTCATCCTCATTTTTATGAATCGGTATTATTTCAGCCTCTTTCAGACGACTCAAATATGTCCCTGTCAGCAGAGTTTGACAAGGTGACATTAAATCGGAAATGTTAACGAGGTCTGTTGTCGTGATTCCATCTTTCTTTAAGTGTGTTAATTACAAGCTCCGTCGGTTCAAAAAAGGTAGATTTTTCTTGTATATTATTTATTTCTGTATTGTTGCAGGCAGCTTTTTCCTAAGCTCATTTCTGATATTTGCAAAATAATGAGTAAATGTGTCAATGTCAATTTTATTTAAAAGTGTAAAAGTTAACAGGTCTAAGTATTAGGCAATAATATGAGAATCTATCAAAAGATCCAATGTTGGTGTCTTTAACGTACAAGAGATTTTTGTGTTATGGTAATATGTTCTTCATATCGCCTACAAATTCAATTGGATAAAATTCATTTAAGATCGTTTTATATGGATTCAAACGTATAATCGCTTCTTTTCTATGTTAATTCTACACGTCTTAGGTACTCTAGGCATTTTTTACTGTTGCAGCATGACTAAAGTGTTCATTGCTAATTTCTTTATTTTTGCCATTTTTTTAACATAGAGTTTCCCTTCTAGCCCAGAAGGCGCACTTCTCAGCGAGGAGCCAAGAATTATTTACCCATCTCCGCGGTAAGCGTTTACACAATTCAAAGAAATGTGTTGAGATTGGGCTCCCCAACAAGCATGCAAGACATATAAAGGTTAGCAATAAAAAGACAAGGAAGCGAATTACTAAACAGCAAATTAATAAAAATAAACAAGAATATCCCCATCGACTAGGTACCCAAGCATGCAGAACACACAACAATCAGTGGTACTAATATCTATACAGAGGTACAAGTTAAGCGACAGAATAAAGACGTTTCTTCAGCACAAACTTGGTCACATCCAGGTCAAAGTGTACCCCGACGCGGTTAACAGCTGCACACATGCGATTAATAGGCTCATGCGTACCATAATTAGTTCTTGAGAAGTTGGTATGCAGAAGGGGGACGCTCCTCAAGTATTTGTTTGATAATTTATACAGTTAATTCAGTTAGACGCCTCGTGATGCTCTCCACAACTTTTGCAAATCTCATGGTCCTCGCAGTTTTCTGATGTGCGCCCGTATTTTTGACATATGTAACATTTTCATTACATTAAAATCGTCTCGTACATAATAAAAGTTCCAGACAATGTTTACATATTGATTAACCATGCGGTTGTACATGTGTCGATTGACTTCAAAAAATAGGGTCCATTTCTTTCTACGTCTGTTTAATTTGGTGTGAACTATTTTAAGCTGATCTTGTGCTATGAAAGAGTGATTAAAATCACGCAGTTGATGACGGGTAATATTTCAACAACGGCTATTTGTACGTTGATGAAAACGTGAATTCGCGTCTCCCGTCGTCAATGTGTTAAGATGGTAATAGGGCTGGAGATATTTTATCAAAATTTGTGGAAATATAACTAAGCAATTCTGAGAATTGAGGAACTGCAAAAGCCGATAAATTCACTTTTATCAATTTGAAGGTAATGACCAAAAACTTTTGCGCGAACATTGAATTAATCGGCTTTTGATTTGAAACTCATGACTACTTTCCACCTGATTTGGAATAAGTTTTTGTCAAATCGATTTCATGAGTCAATAGAGCGCATCAAACCAATTATGAAACTACGTATAACTTAAAAATGACCAAAAGTGAATTTATCGGTTTTAGCATTTTAGCTCCTCAATTCATGAGTTTAAAAAATCATCCTGCATTTTTTGTTTGGCTTTTTACACAAACTATCGTCGTATTTATCACCTATTGAATATTTTATACAAAATAATCTTATTTTTTTCAGAACGGCAACATTATTGTTCATGGGCCTCATAATAAGTTGGTCTCCCTCCAATTAAAGCAAACAAATACACCAAACACTCCGACAACATCAACAATATCACTTCTTCCAATTACGATTCCAAAAGATGTGAAGACCACAAACAAAATTCCAGCACTGGCACTTATAGCAAGCAATCCAAAAAGTAGCCCAAAAAATGTGGTAATAACAAAGGACATGCTACCGCCACAAAATCCAAGCAATTGCATATTGTCATCAAAAATGAGAGATGTGACTGTTACTACTACCAGTGCGGGATCAAATTTAAGTAATAAAAGTTCACTGGTTAAAGGAAAGGATGTCAGCATAGGGAATATACTAAACCCAACGTCGAACTCGCAAACATCTCTATTATCTTTAAAAGCAAAAGATGCCGTTAGTGTCGGTAATTTGTCAATAACTGCAAATAATAGTTCTCTTTTGCTACAAAAACCTAAAGACACTTCTACTACGATCAGTTCTTCTAACTCGGTGATCACTGTTAAAGGGAAAGATTCCTTTGCAAATAATGCCATAATGGCGCTTTCTAGCGCTAATTCAAATTCAATTTTATTAGCCCCAAAAGGAAAAGATGTTCCTTCTAATAGTGTTACGAGTTCAAACTCCAACATTTCACTGAAACAAAAGGGGGGCTGCACTGACACCAGCACAACTATCACATCAATAATATCTAAAAATTCTAGTTTATCTACAAAAACATTCAAAGATGTGTCCATAAGTAAAACTATAACTTCACAGACATTATCACAAAATTTGCCTCCGGCTGCTAAAATGAAAGAAAACTGCTCGAGTAAATCTACAAGACCAGTTACTCCTACCAGTACATTTGTGTCAACGAAATCTTTGGAAATTAAACCTATAACAGTAACGAACTCACCTAAAGCTCTGACCCCAGCACAAGCTGCTACAGTTCCAATTCCATCTTCACAAATTTCCGCAAACTATTCTCTGTCAAAAACTGTTCCGGCTAAATCCGACAGTACAGAAACCCTTTCATCTTTAACTATTGAAAAGAAAAGTGGTAAATCGAGCTTCCAATTGACGTTCAATAAGGATTTAATTCAAACCTCCGCAAACTCATCTCTTATAAATAAGTCAAATGTGGTAGCAAATACAAAAAACGCAACGATAGCAGCTCATATAACAAAAGTAGCACAAACAAATTTACAGCCTAAAGAAGATATGAAAAAACCATCTGGTGGAGAAAATACAGAAGCATCGAAGAACGGTGATAATCAAATTATTCACAAGCAAAGCTTAGAGAATCTGATCCCATGTTATAATAGCAAGCCAAAAGTAAAACAACAATCTTTGCTCAAAAATAAAACAATTGAAAAATTAAAACGGAGTCCAAGAACAAAAGCCCGATCCAAATCTCTAACTTCGATTATGGGAAAGAATGGACAAAAGCGTCAGAAGATAGGACGAAGATTGTCAACGTGTTCTGACAGCGATATAAAGAAAATCCCCAAACCACCATTACAGGAATCATTAATTAAAGCCATAAGGGACGCCACACCACCAAAACCTGATAATTCTCTACTATGCCACGAGAAAATGGAAATATCTCCTGCGAACAGCACAATTCAAACCAGTAGCGAATCACTTTCAACTTCCAACACATCGTCTGAACTGCATCCAACTGAATCGCCCAAGGAGATTAAGCCAGAAGTGATCAATTTAATGGAGCCCGAAAATATCCTTCCTGATAATCAACCTATGGAAGAGATAAAACCTTCGAAACAAAAGCCAATTGAAACTTTGACCTTGTTGAATTGGAAGGATGGAGTTGGTGTTTCTATAGAATGCAAGTTAAACTTTCAACTAAACGAATTTGGTCTCATTGAAGTCACAGATGAGGCCCTAAACAAGTATCGGTCGGAAACTATATACGACAAACCTATATATGAAAGGGAATTCAAATCTCAAAATACTTCCGATTACAGCGATCCATTATATTATTGTAAAGGCTGCAATTGTAGAGGTGCAGCTGTTGATTTTCTTGTTCCGGATTTTTGCAGCCATGAGTGCATAGAGAGATTCAGCTTCAAATGCATAAATGAACTCAATATTAAAGCGACAGCTAAAAAGTATGCAAACCGTAAAAAGGATGCAGATAAGTCGAAGGAACTGATAGGTAACATACCCAAGAAACCATTCAATTGGACGTATTATCTCAACGCACGTAAAGAGGAGCCTGCTCCAATTGATTTATTCCCAAATCCGTTTCCATGCGGCCCCAATCTGTTTAAAATTGGAATGAAATTGGAAGCAATCGATCCTGAACATAGTAATTTATTTTGTGTATGCACAATAGTAGATAAAAAAGGTTACCGACTGAAGCTACATTTTGATGGTTATTTGAAAAAGTATGATTTCTGGGTGAATGCTGACTCAATGGACATATTTCCACCGGGATGGTGTTCTAAAACAAATAGAACTCTTCAGCCACCGAAAGGATTAAATCAAATGACTTTTAATTGGCCCATGTACTTGAACAAAACAAGATCAGCTCCAGCTCCAAGGAATTTATTCACGCATCTAAATTCTTCGGTAAGTAAGCATTACCTTCCTATTATATATTTCGAAAAACAATTCTTATTAATCCTACAAGTTTTCTACCGACTGAATATGTAAATTACTCATTTTTTTAAATTAAACCCTGTGATGCCCTTCAGATTTATCTAATTCTTGACAAAAATAGCTATTTGCAAGAGACTATAATGAATAACTTGTTATCTCAACTTTTATACCTCTATATCCTGCCGATTACATTTTTGAAGAAAACGCCGTAGAAACCGTGCTAAGAGTTTGGCTAAAAGAGAGAGTGCCAAACGCCTTTGAAATGTCAATCGTAACCTCAAGTTCCATAGGCCGCGGAGACGGCAATTTCATTTAAAATATTACGAAACTTGATTGAAGAAAGTGTATAAATTTACGGAAAATTCTCAACATGAAAAAGGGTCCAATTTTTACGATAAAAGTGCTTAGCTTTTATGCAATAAAAATATTTAATGTTTTAATACATTTTTTACTTCATATAGGATGATTTTTAGAATTTAAGACCACGATATAAACTTATATACGTTCAGTCCCCATAAAAATATTATTTTATGCAATACTTTATTAATTCTTGTGCTGCGTAATTGTCAAGTCACAAATAGTTCTTTAACTAAAGACGTAGAAACTTGGAGTGACTTGTGAATAGGAGTGTCAGAGTTAATAAGAGCGCTAGACTTGGCCCTACATGAGATCTCATAACCTTTTACGGGCAAAGGGTCACGCACGTGGCTGCATTTTATACATGAAATGTTTTTAATGGGATTTCACTTTATTTCGTCCTCTTTTTCTTGACTTCAGATTCTTTTCTTTTTTGATATTAGCCACTGGTTTTCGCATAGTCCACTCCCTGTCCTTATTAGTCCAATAACAAAGCCAACCAACTTTTTTAAATGCTATACAACTCCAAAACATAATATATTTACTGCGTTATACAACAGACATTCTCCAAATCTTCTGTGTACCGTGGGCTTACCGTCACATCCAGAACAATTTCATGAAGATTTTTCTAATCATTCACAGTAAAATTTACCCTTTCTTTCGTCATCATTGCATTTTTCGGACTACTATGGCTTTTTAACTGGACGATATGCTTTCGAACCCATCTCATTTAACCATCTTTAGATTGTAGTGACTAAGATCAATTTGGAAGTTTGCTCTTCGAGGTGCATGCATTGATTCTGGCCCAGTAATGTCCCGATTCTTCAAAGTCACTATTCGTTCGCTGACATCTCTTACAGATGACTGGAATCCTATTTTATCAGAAATTTTATGACCTGATAACCCCTTTTCATATAAAACCAAAATGTAATTCACTGCACTTTTACACTGTGATACTGAACTGATACTGCATAAATAGTTGAACTGAGAACTAGTTTTCTTTCTTGAGTGCGACTTTTTTGCATGCCAGTGTATGTTTCCTTGTAGAAAAAAGACTCCTAAAATTACTAATCCTGCTGGGTTCGCGGGTTATACATAGATTTTTTTTTTGTTTTACGAAATATTCTTACAAGTTTATTATTTCTATTGTAATTGAAAATAAGAAAAAGCATATCGTGTATTATTTTTGCATTGTTTCTTGTAGTGTTATCGCATTTCAATAGATATTAGAAGTAAATGTATTTTTTTTTTTTTTTGTAGTCTAGGGTGGCTCCGAATTTCCCACGTAGGGGACTCTAGATAGCCACACCCGGGTTAATGGCTAAGCGTCTCCACTAAACGCCAGGGGTTATATAAAAAATGTCCAAAATTTTCGCATGTATGCCGATTATATCCACTATAAGTTCGCGTATAAACACAGCAGTTTCACTTGAAAAGTCCTCCAAGATATTCTGAAGCTTCGGATTATAGGTTATGTACATCCAGCAAATTCACCTTCATCGCATTTATTGTTCTCGCGGGGTATCACCAACCTTCGGGCAAAACTATCCACAAAATCTATACTTCACCTAGTTCTTCAAACGATAAGTTTGCGGCTTAATCTGTTTTCCCCTTTTTTCACTTAAAAAATCTACAAGTTCTGTCTTTTTTCTCGCACGTGCTGACCTCGTCAAAAGTTCTCTAACAAATACCACTTTTATTTCATTTCACATCTCTCGGTAACATTGTACATAGTTAAATATTGAATGCAAAATCTCATTATTTTTTGTCACGTATTTCAATTTAAAATTTCACTCCGCCACGTGCTAGGCCTCGTAAGAAATCACTTGAAACAGTTATCCGCTGTTCCGTTGGTCCAGATTATTCTAGCAAACGCCATTGTTCTTGTCATTTAAGGTTCTTTGCGAACCGTTATTCCGGTTATTTATAGGAAACCGTTGTCTTTTCGCTTCATAGTTTCATGTATTTAACATGATCTTCGCTTACATTTATTCTTCTACCTTTTATCTCCGATAATGAGATATGTCCATTTGCCGCTGTTTTCAGCGGTCTTTAGCAGTTCTGTTTAAATTTTCCCATATGAATCTTTCGAACGGTTATGG
>QYTT01089903.1:0-14711 GCA_006980735.1 Dasypogon diadema
CTTCTAGCTCAATTCTTTCTCGAGTTATTGTGTATACAGACGGACGGACATGCTTGAATCGATTTGTTTTCACATTCTGAGCATTCTGTTTTCACATCCTGTATCCTCTGCTCCTGTCTCCCCCGCTCCCACCTCCCAAGTTCCCGTATCCCCTGCTCTCGTATCTCCTCCTCCCGTTTCCCCTGATCCTGCCTCTGTCTCCCCCGCTCTGGTCCCTTCGGGCCCTGGTCGTGTGGGGTCGCGTGGACGCCGCCGCCAGCCTCTCTACAGGAGAAGACGTCTGAGACTGCTGAGAGTCCTGTGGTACAGCAGGAGGCTCTGGTGCCTGTGACGCGGGCAAGTGCTGGAGTTGGTCGTCCTGTGCTGGAGCATGCCCCCGAATCTGCTACGGTCTCTGGTGCGGATGTTTTGTTGAGGGTGGCACAGACGCCGAGGGCAGTGCTGCCAGGTTGGGGTATTTTTCCCCCAAATTGGGGGATTTTTTACGGCTTGGGGGAGATTTTGGGGGTTGCGTGAATTTTGCCGAATTCGGGGGAAAATATGGGGGATTCTTAATTTGCAATTTTCAAAGAAAATTCTTCTAAAAATATCTACGAGCTCCATGGAATCTGTTACATTCCCAAATTTCCAAGTAGCCAGTAGCCATGGAATCTGTTACATTCCCAAATTTCCAAGTAGCCAGTAGCCGTAAAAGTAGAAGAAAACAGGATGACAATTCTTTCGGAAATTGTCCGGTTGAGTGGGACGAATTAGAAAAGAATTGTTACCCTGTTCCCTGCCACTGACACGACCATATACTGGATACATGTATATGTAATCTGTTTCTGTTTATAAATGTAATGTGTAATTCTGTTGTTATACAGGCAATACACCATTGTACTCATTACTTTCCTCAAAAAACCGGTTTTAGGCAGACTCATACTGTGAGAGACGGCCATGTGAGAGTTGGCTGATGGAAAAGTAGAGTTCTGGGAATCCCCTATTTTGTTGTCAGTCTAGTAGGTGATCTCCGGATTTTTTTAACGAATTTCTGCACTTTTTTCTTACACTCATACAGTTGTGGCATGAATGGTGTGGTAGTGTAGTGGCATAGTTTCCTTTGATTTTGACTTTTTAAGTCGCATAGTTTCTTTTGATTTAGAATTGATGAGGTGATGTCGTGTGTCGTGATGAGTTATGAGTGTTCTGCATTGACGCATTGTTCAATATTAGTACCTTTCCTTTAATTTTTATGTGATTAATTACTAGAAACGTGTGATTAATTACTAAAAACTATTTGCTTTGTGGTGAATATGTCTAAGGTAAAACCATCTGATATCGATTCTTTTGAAGTAT
Source organism: Dasypogon diadema (assembly GCA_006980735.1). Lineage (NCBI taxonomy): Eukaryota > Metazoa > Arthropoda > Insecta > Diptera > Asilidae > Dasypogon > Dasypogon diadema. The sequence goes on from QYTT01089903.1 coordinate 1,336, forward strand.
AGTATTGTTCAGTATTGAGAGTTGGTAGGCTATACATATATAAAAATAAAATTGTTGAACTTAAAAGGTTCTTATAAATTTACTGAAATTAAATCCGAAAAAATTTTGGGGGAATTTTACGGAAATTTTGAGAATTTGGGGGAATTTTTTAAGTGTTTCGGGGGATAAATTCCAGTAATACCTGGCAGCACTGGCCGAGGGTGTATTTTGTCTCAAGGCTTGACCCATCTACGTCAACTGATGATGTGGTGGGCTATGTCCGTTCTAGGTGTGGAGCTGACCTTTACCTGACATTAGCTCGCGTCGTTCTCGTGGATTAACGCCCTCTTTTAAATTAACAACCACTCCAAATGTGTTCGATTCCATTTCCTCGCCAGGTTTTTGGCCAGATGGTGTCATTGCCCACGAATTCAACCCGCGTGGGGGAATGTCGCGGATGAGTCGGCCTAGGGGAGGGACCTTACGTACTAACGAATCGAATGCAAAAAACTAAGTACGCTTTCCTTTTACTATCAGAATCTAAGGGGAATAAGAACCATAACTCGTGACCTTTTGCAGTCATCGCTTTCGTGCTGTTTCGATGTTATAGCGTTGACTGAAATATCGACGAAAGAATTAATTTTGAGTTCTTTTAACAATTTAGTGACTATTCAAGCTTTGGAGAGGGAAAGTATGGAGTTAAAAATATTGGCTATGCCTCTGAATCGAAATCAGACTCCCTCTGTGGAACCTACCGGTTCGAATCCTACGGCTGCGCCAATGTTAGGAATCAAGTTTTCGGGCAAGTATAAAACTCGACGTTTCTGTGACTACTGCTTTATTACCCAATAATAACTTATAATCATACTTCGGTTTTTGATTTACGAGTAAACATTATTTTAGGGCAAATTAGGGCATTGGCATTTGGCAGTTATTGACCTCAGGTAGTGTGATCTGTCAGCGAAGACGCTTGAACGGGTAGTTTTGTCCCGTGAATAACAGAAGCAAATGTTATTGAACCGATATAATGCGAATTATACAGATTTAGATTGCAACTTAAATGCGTAGGTATTATAAGTTCACGTGTTGATATCACAAAAAATATCAGTGGAAAGAAATGGACAAAGGTAAACGAAAATAACTAAGCTTTAAAAAGTGTATAATATACATTACTTTTTCAGGTTCAGAAATCCCAATATTGGAAAAAAGAGGTGCCTAAAATGAGCAGTGAAGATTTTAAAAATGTCTTCAGAGTGGACAGATGTACATTAAATTTCCTGGTAAACCATAGGAAGAATTTGGAAAGAATGGACACAATTTGGCGATTTGCCATTCCTCTACCAAAAAGAATGGCCATATGATTGTATGCAGTCGGATCTTCTGCCGAGTATAGAACTGTGGGAAGCCTGTTCGGTGTTGGAAGAACAAATGTAGGGGAGATAGTTTTAGACTTTTGCAAAGAATCGTAGGAAACATTTCAAAGAGATTTCTTAAATGTATATCCCCCTAAACAACAAAAAGTAGAAGAAATTGTCCATGGCTTTAAATTGCTGTGATTTCCTCAGTGTTTTGGCGCCATAAATGGATGCCATATAGGAGCTAACCCACTAAAAGAAGAAGCCGTTGATTATTATAACTATAAAGGAAGGCATTCTACGGGTTTATTTGCTTCAGTGGATTATAGATATCGTTTTACTTACATAAATTTTGGGAGCCTTGGCACGTACAATGACTCAATCTTGTTTCAAAATTCTCTTTTAAAAGTTCAGCACGAAAAAACCCAATTTTTAAAAGAAATAGCAAAAAAATCCACTAAAACAATCCAATCTTACTTATTGGTTGTTCCGCGTTCAGGCTTTCCAAATATTTGATGGAACCTTTTCCATCCCATGCAAGTCAAGATGAAAAAGAAAAAACAATTCTGAACTGCTCGTTTTAGAAGGATAGGAACGGGACTGGAAGTCCATATCGACAATGCGCCAATAATAATAAAAGCATGTTGCTTACTTCACGACATATGCAACGATAAGAATGATAAGATCAACAAAGTTTGGATAAAAGAAATGATCAATTTGCAGAAACGAAGCCAATTGTAATTTACAAGGACTGCTGGAGACACTGGGAATGGGGGTATTATAAGAAATGCATTCATGAAATTCTTTTGTAAGTATGATAGATATTTAGTTTTTATTTGTTGTTATGAATTTTAACAATTTCTGTTGAATTTCAATATTTTGTTTTAACAAATTATTTCGTTCTTCATCAATTTTTTTGGACTGCTGAACAAAATCTTTAAAAATTTCAGGCTCCTCTTTTGCTAATTCTAGCAAGGTCCCATTAAAATAATCCTTTCTATTTTTAGGTCGTGATAGCGTGCATCTTCTTGTTTGTCCTGCAGGTGAAGATGCGGAAAGTGGTCTAGCAATGGGAGATGATCCCGCTGCACATGATGTTCCAACTGTAGACGAGGATTCGTTATCAGAAGAGTACTTTGCGGCAGACGAAGGGCCGGCAATAGGATACTTCTGCTGAAGAATTTTCTGCATGGATTGTCGAACTGCTTCCATCAGATCAGAATAATTTATCCATTCGACCATATCGGAATCTGGAGACAGCAAGCTCATGTCACTCCCATATATATCGTCTAGTTTAAAAAATACTACTACTAATAATTACGAGTTAAAGTAAATTGAGAGTTATATACCTATACTTTCGATTGCCAATTCAGTTATACTGTTTGACTTGAAGTCCCCCATAAACTCATTAATTTCATCAAAATATTCCTAGTTTTATGGAGATCCTCCCGACTTCCCAACCGCTTGTTTTTCTTTTTTAAAACGGAAATGTATATTAATAATAAAAAAGGCAATTAATGTCATAATTACCGAAATCTCTTTGTTAGATTATTTATTCTAGTTCTCACTTCTTCCGTGGACAGAATAATTCCATAGCTTTCTTGCAATTCTTGGGCCATTTCCTGTAGAACACGCAGTTCGCTTATTTTATCCTTCCAGACGTCGAAAAATTTGGCTGTCTCCGCACTGGATAGTATTTTTCTCTTTCTATTCTTCTTCTCACACCCTATTTTTAATAACATAATAATTTCCCGGTATCTACTCTTCATTGCAATCAAAACAGAAACTCAAATAAGCATTAATGACATTCTTGCCACCTGTTTTAACTATTTAATTTTCCGCTATGAAGTAATGGCGCTAAGGTCAGTAAAAAGGCGCGCGGGGATACCAGCAAAAATGATCGAGTTGGAACTCGATAAACTGGATAAACTACTACGTCAGTTTATGGTATACCAGGTACTTCAGCTGGTATATAGCTAGTATTTTTAGTTCAAAATCCTCATGAAAATTAATCATGTCATTTTTATTTGTATGCAATTGAACACAAGATGGAGGCACTTGGTGGACACAAACATTCAAACTGAATTAAATTTTGAAGTGAACTAAAAATTCTCCCTAATGTGATTTGTACTAATTTCCTTGTGAAATTATTCAAAAATGATAGAAAATTTATGACTACTCGTTGTAGTGTCTGTGCCAGGTAAGTCGATCGGCACACTGTTGATGATCAAGATGCTTGCTGTGATCGAAACACTTTCTTTTCACCTAGAAACTAATTTTCTATTCATGTGGACGTTTTTCAAGAGTTCTTCGAAGTGATTTAATTCAACAATTTATGCTCCTCAAAATCATTCAGACATCTTTTGAAATAGCAGCAGTGTGTAAGGGCGCATTATCGTGTAAGAACAGTACATTTCAGGACAGTTTTTCTCTCCTTTCCTCAACAACGGCTTTACGTAGTTATCAAAGAAGTTCAGCATAATATATGGCATTTACGATAGTATTACGTTCCTTGAAGTCCATCAGCAGAATAGCTTCAGTTTCCCAGAAAACTGTTGTCATGACCTTTCTGGTGCTTTATGTGACCTTCACATTCTCGGCGCTGGTCCTTTGGAGCGATGCTAATCCATTGAATTCCCTTTGGCAAAGGATCATGGTAAAAAACCATAATTACATCTCCTGTCACAATCCCATGGAGAACACTGTTTATGTCGTCTTTACACAACTCCAAAAATTGCTGACAACACTCAACCCGCCGTAGTGAGGAAATAATTCGCGGTACTCCTCTTTCACTAATTTTTGTCATACCCAAAAGCTTATGAAGAATCCAGAGGACACTTGTTTTTGATATACTGATTTGTTCTGCAATTTTCTTGACCTTTATTCGCCGATCCGTCAGAACAACTTCCTCGACAAAATCCACGTTACCCTGCGTAACTACCGTTGTTGGCCCTCCACAGCGTGCATTATCTTCAATTGACTCCCGTTCCCGTCCCCAGCGAAAAAGCTTTGACCAATGTTTAGCCATCAAAAATGATGGTGAAGATTCTCCATATACACAATCTATCTGCTTTTTGGTCTCTGCCGGCGTTAATCCATATTTTGTTCAAAATTTTATTACAGTACGTTATTCAATTTTTGACATTTTCACCTTTGAGAATATTGTCCCGATAAGAACTTTTATACCCTCAAAAAGGTTTAGGGTACAGGTAGGGAAAAGTTTCCAAGGAATTTCAAGACCCTTCGCACTACATATGATTCCATCCAAAAGGATATTATTTTTTTTTTAAAGAAAACGAAACTTTGGAGATAAAACAACTCCACTAGTACAGTTTATTAGGCTGTAACGCTTTTGAGACGTGACGATTGTATTTAAATAAAAATAGGTGCTACTCCCATTTGTTGTTTTACCCTATTGCAGCATACCTCCATGATTTAGCTAGAGAATTTAGATTTCTTTATCACGCGAAATTTCCCGTGGAAAGTCATAGCTCTTGATGTTCTTTATTTAACTTCCTCTCTAGAATGTTCCACTATACACGTCACTTCCTGTGTCATCTGGAAAAGTACGCCTGTTATCTTTGAGAAAAAAACACTGAGTTCCACCTATAATTCGAATGCATAAAAATAAATTGCACAACGTGCAGATTTTTACTAGGCTTTGGGGAAGGCGCAGCAACGTTCTGAATTTTCACTGACTCACTCGGCCCGACAGCGGTTGATGTAAAGGGGGTAGGGTAGTAGATACATACGACGGCGCTGCTTATATCATCACGGGCACTTGATTTCTTGACAAATGCCTTGGGATTTGTTCCGCGGAATACAGCATATCGTAAGCAGGTTGACGGCGAAGAGCACGTGCCACATGTCGTATTTCTGTTACGGTCTTTTATGGCAGCCAAGTGGCAAGACCCCAACGCTAATTATCTTGTGACAAACTTGTCTCCAATTGCGACGGAGCTAATTCGTGAGGCATATGCTCACTTCGATGCATTATCAGGTTTTGGTTCTGCACATGATTGTTTCTTGCATTTCGATTATCAAGCGATAAGTGCGCAGACCTCAGGTAATGCCACCTGCTTGTCGTTTTGTTGGATCGTTTAAGCTGTTCAGTGTTGTTTCACGTTTGGAGAAACTTTTCATATTAAGCTATGCAAGTCTCTAAAGCATCGTCGCGCCGTTCACTTTGGATCTATTTCTGATTTCAAACTTAGGGCGACTATTTTTAGTTAAAATGTACGACATGAATATATTCCGCATCAGGTTTCTGCCTGACATGAAAGAGGAGCATTTGGAGACTGCAGTAACAGCCTCCTATGACGAATGAGCCCCAAGGATTTTTACTTGCACTTTACAAGGTTAATACGAGGATAAAACGCCTCGTGTCATATGCCAGACTTACTCTTTATATTGCTCTTACTAATTAATTGCTATTTGTCTCTTATACCAAAAAACATTTTAAAGTCTTTAAAACATTGCATCCTGTCCTTAAAATAATATGACTTGGCGCCTCATTTAAACGAAATAGAAAACAAATCTAATTTTAAATTCATGATAGGAATAGGTTTTTATACATTCCGAAAAATGGAAGATCCTCTCGTTATTAGAAGATACTGTCAACTGAAAAATGAATCTTAAGCTTTGAGTTTAGATACTTATTGAATATAGAGAAAAAAGATAATCATTATAGTATTAGTTTTAATCTGAAAAGAGAATTGATATTTGTTTATTCCCAGTCTATCTTTTGCCTGTTTTGAATTCTCGTAGTTGGAGCGCCATATTTTGTTGAGATAGTCTTCAAGATGCGGGCTAATTATATTATAGAATAATAGTACCTTTAAAAAATCTTCTTTAAAAAAGACGAGTCTTCTTACGGAAATCTCTGCACGACGGTTTTGGCTAGAACTAAACTGCAGAATAATTTTTGTCCCATACACACTGACACCGAGAGGGGTTCAGAAAAACAGCTTTTTGAATTTCAACAGTTAGAATGTATAACGCGGATATATTTAAAAACACTGAACAATTAGAATGACAAAAGCTGAGCAAACCCAGCCTAACAAGGCAAAATAAGAAAGATCGTGAAATGGATTTAATGGAAAAAATGGAAGAAATTATTATTGGTAATTATTTTCCAGAAGATGTCTCGATTTTACTACATGACTGATAAAAAAATCAGTTTCATTAATTCAAAAACATGTTATTGTAGGCTATATTGAGAAAACGGAAATCTACATTGTTATGATTGTATAAATAGCGCGAGTTATATTACACTGATAAAGAGGCAACTGACAACTATATTATGCAGCGTACCAAACAGTGCAGTAAATCAAAGATTTCTACCAAGAGCGAGGAGAAAATCTTTGCCGCAGTCAATGAGTTCTTGCGATTCAAATTTTGCAGGAAGGTTATTTAGGAATATGTATAGGACCTAAAAGGGACTATAAAAATGAGATGGGGAAAATCGAAAAAGATTGTTCAAAATCTTAACAAATCTTTGTCTATAAAAATGAAGAGTTATAAAAAGGGAGTTTATAACAATTATTAAAAAAATAATCACTGTTTTTGCAATATGTATATTGTTATTAACATTAACATTTAATTGTTTTTTATTAACATTTTTTAATTAATTGTATATTTTGAATGTTATAATAATTAAGTGGTTTAAAAACCACTCTGTAATCAGTAGACCCAGTTGCAATATTTTTCAAGAGACAGCTATCAGCTATCACACTTAATGGGATTAGATCAGAAATTATTGTTACATAAATTTTGTTATGGACTTGTAGCGCAGCATAATCTGAAATTCTACATTTTATTTAAGTGATTAAATTAGGAAAAGGAAATAAATGTTACTTCTCCTATTGCTACTCTTTAGAGCTAGTAATCCTCTAGGATATATACCTAGTGTGAGGGTGATATTCGTACCAATAAATGGATTGCCATCCACTGAAAATTATGGAGAAAGTAATATATTATCACATCACCCTCTGTGCATTTGTGAATATTGAGAAGGCTTTTGACAATACCCTTTTCTATGCCATAGAAAATGCGGCCGTCAAGAGGGTCATAACTAGTGGTCTCAAGGGGTTAGGATAACAACTAACGTGGAAGTTGAAACAGCCACCATAACAAATTGAAATATCTACTTGTCCACATGCACACTAAAATCGCCTGCATTGCATGTAAACACAAGCAAAAGTTAAAACTAAAAGCGTCTAGCTGGATTTTGAATAGACTATATGGATCGAATTGTTGGATCTCCGATTAGTGTGTCCATAGCAGGCGGGACCAGAGGCCAAATTATGTAATTCGATTCAATTGCATCGATGATCGAACTTATGACGGAATTATGTAATTGGAATTTTGAACTTATTCAGCTAAGAATTCCGCCACAAGTTCGATTGTCGATGCAATTGAATCGAATTACAGGCCCGTGGTTATTCTTATTAAGGGAAGACACGATCAAGAGATTTCTGATCACTTACAAAACGCTCTAAATACTACAAAAATTTGGTATCTACGGGTAGGCCTAATAGTCAACCTGGCAAAAACAATAGTAGTTTCCCTAATTCAAAAAAGATGCTAACTAAAATCACAGTGAAATTTATTTATTTCGCTAATACACAAACTAGAATAAGGGAATGAATATCGATATTTATATGAAATATATATTTTGTGGATTATATGAATTCAGTATCGGTACACCCAAGATCTTTGATATTTTTTGTAATGATTTTTTGAAGATGCCACTTTTACCCTGCAATGGGAAGCACATGCTGTTCTTCATAATTCTTAAATTAAAAATAATTTCTTACAAATCAGATAATTTAAAGGATCATTTACATCTAGAAATTAACACGAAAGCTGTTCGCATGTTTATTTTGTTAAATATCATGTATTTAATATCAGTAGAAATTAATAATGAAAATAACAAAAAAAATGTCGGTGGTGCGTCCGTCCTCTTCATTTAAATCGTGATACTTTAACACTGTGTATAGAAAAATTAAAGAAGATAAAAAGATGATCACGAGCATTTCATGTTACATACAAAAATACGCCGGCCTGCTTATGATCAGCTTTTCAGAAGAAAAATTTTTAAGAAAAATTTAACGAAACAGTCAGTTCGGAAGCCGACTACTTCTAAATATCGTTTGGGCTTAACTTTAAGGTAATTTCCACTTCAACAATTAAGAGTACAAAATAATTTACTATTTTTTTTTTCAGTCAACTATCTCACGGAACATCGCAGCAGTTTTTAGCTTAGAGGCGAGCAGAAATTTCTTAGGACATGTCCTAATACCGCCGGGGCCAAATCAGGCTGTAGAACAGTATGCAATATTAGGAAGTTCCTGTGAGGCCTTAATATGAAATACCCTATTAGGATTTTTCAATTGGGCCCCGATTTGGTGCACTTATTCTACCCCTTGATAAGGCGCGTCTCGTCTGGTTTTGACAATTTTGCCAGAACACGGCCATTTCATAACAAGCCTCATATGGTCCAAATAATATTCAGGAGTTGATATGTAATATATATTTGCGGAATTCAACTATATTGTGCCGTGCCATGCTCTAATATAATTTTTTATACATGTATGTAAATGTATTCTTTCCTTCTTTTACAAAAATTAATATAATTTACCAATTTTATATATTATACGAAAAGCTTAGTTACATATTACTATTACAATTTATTAAGGACCCAATTTAAAAATTTTGTCTGGGCCCTTTGCGGAAACCTGACCTGGGCCAGAACTGTCAGCCTGATAGGGTTCGGACTCGCAAAAGCGTTATATTTCTGATTTGCACCAGATCAGGCTGCCCTATCAGGGCCCTAGTAGAAATTGGGCAAGCCAGACCTGGGTCAAATTCTAGCCCTAACTAATTTCTGCTCGAGGAGTTTTAAGATAAACAAGTCAACTGTGTGTAAAATAATTTTGGCAACATGTGACGTGATATGGCAAATTCAATCCGCTATTTATGTTAGCGAGCCAAGCCGAAACGATTATAAAAGAATAACTAATGAATTCTGGGATAAATTGGTATTGGCTCATTGGATGGGAAACATATAAAGATAAAGTGACCTGCAAATAGTGTAAGTTGGTATTTTAATAACAAGAATGCTTTTAGTATCATGCTTTCTGTGATGCAAAGTCTTTGTTTACAACAGTTGGCATTGGAGCCGTTCATAGTCAAAGTGATGGAGGTAATACCAAAAGCAAAATAATAAATTTATAGTTTAAGCATATGTTCAGATGATTTAATACTCCTTAATACTGGAATAACATTTCCACATTATTTTGTTGGCAACGCCGCCTTTCCTCTGAAAAAGAATTTGATGCGTCCATTTCCAGGCAAACTTCTGAACAAAACAAAGCGATTTTGCAATTACAGATTGTCCAGAGCATGGAGAATAATTGAAAACACTTTTGGAATCCTGATTGCAAGGTGGAGAAACTCACTAACAACGTTAGAATGTTCCCCAGATAATGTAGAAAAATTGTACTGGCAGCAGTAGCTTTACACAATTTTATTATGGTAAATAATGATTCTAATTTATATTTTTATATTGTCCATAAAATTATGTAGATTAGGAAGACGATAAAAAAGTTCTTCATCCCGGCGGATGACGAAAAGATGTAGAAGGTAAAGGTAGTGCTTTAAAATCCTTCCATGTGCGCTGTAGAAATTCATCTTTGAATGCATTGGATTTGAGGGAGACGAAATTTTCCTAGACTTTTGTGGAGGAGATTCAAAAGTGTCTCGTTCCTGGCTGCTGCTTTACAAAAAAAAATCCTCCAGAAATTCATTAAAGTACTTGGGAGTTACGCGCGGAAAGAGAATTTTAATTCCTCGCATTCGTTTGACGTACTCTGGTACACTTTTGCCATTTGATTTTGAACGCACTCAATTTCCAGGCGTTCCTGCCTTTGCTATGACCATTAACAAATCGCAGGGGCAAACATTTCAAAAGGTCGGAATATTATTACGACAACCATGGTCAGTTGTATGTAGCAGCCAGTCGAGTTCCTTCATTTGATGCATTAAAATTTTATATTTCACATTCTTCTGAACAGGATCATTTGTTTAATAATGATAGAGTATTTACTAAAAATATTGTTTTTAATGAAATCGTTGACCACTAAAATTTCAAATGCAATATAAAATCTTATTAAATTTCCTGCCGCGACATGATTTTCAATATCGTTCACATAGAGTGGTGGAACGCAGGCGAGCTCACTTAAAAAAATCGATGGATCATCATATTTCAGTTTGATGTATATATTTTTTTAAGTAAAAATGACTTCGATTTTGTTTTATTCTTTCTTAGAATAAGTTTGGTCGAATATCGAAAATAATTAAAACGCCAACGCGGAAGCTTGTGCTTCCTCCTGTGAGTTTGTTTCTGCACCAATTTTAATGATTCCAACACTAATCGAAAGCTTATCAACTGAATATGTAATATCAGTAAAAAAACTTAAAAAAAATAAACTTTAATAAAACTAAAGTAGGCGAGAAAGAGAATTGTGTCGTGGAGCAAACCGAAACGCTACAATTCTGTTTCTCGCCTACTTTATTCGTTTGTTATTCGTTTGGACTTTTTTAAAAGTTTTATTACTGCATCTTTCACACTTATGGATTTTCGTGCGAATTCTTTTGGAATTCAAAGAAGAAAGAGATGTTAATCAAGTTGAAGGAATCATTATATTTATTTTACTTATTTTACAACTTTGTGTTTTTCGAGTGACACTAAGATCTAAAGGGTGCATAGAATCTATAGGAATTTGAGTTACCACTTTAAGTCCCACTTCCTCTAGTTCGGATTATATTTTTGAAATATTTTTTATGGATGGCTTGTGGAGTCATCATCCGTCCACAAATTTGAAATTGATGTACTGTAAGTTACTACACACCCAACTTGGGTGCAACCCTTGAGTGAATTATGATTCATAACACCACATATAAAAGATTGAGTGGGTACATAGCATATAAAAGCTTTAATTGATACTCTTATCTTTTTGTTGAAAACTACCATTCATTTACAAATTCATATAAATAAGTATAAATACTGTTAGGTTTTTTTGTACCCCAATATCCACCAATGAGAAATACTTTGGTGCCTTTTATGTTTACTCTATGACCAAGTATAGGACACAAAGACTGCATAGCACTTTAGAAAAGTGGCCGTCCATCAATTTTTATATTTAATAATATTTCATGGTCACTGACTTCCACTTGATTTTCAGAAAACAGTAATTCATCATTTACACTTTGTAAATCACGTCTATTAGAATCATTGGGAGCATTCATAACAATAAGCGGCTTTTAGCGGCTAGCCAACATTTTCGGCTTACTTGTTATGAACGCAAGAGCTAACTCATTCGCTAACTTAGCCTTTGTCAAAGTCCTTCAGCCCAAGAATTTCAGGCTAATTAAGCCACTGAGCTTATGCCTATCAGCTTATCTATTAGTCTAGGCTGACAGCGGCTACGAGTTATGAATGCACCCATTGTTTTTGAAATTGATTGTCCCTCTCTCGCTGTTAGTCTTTTCAAGTGCCGCTTACTTAAATCCTGCATTTCTGGAAGTGAATTTTTGTACAAGAGGAGAAAATCTCAAAACCACTAACGTTTTTTTAATATAAATAGACGGAGTGTCAAGTTTCAAATTTGAGACAATTTTTGGACAGTGGATAAAAATCTGTTTACCACGTAGATATTTAACGTAAAATCAATAAAAGCATTAAATTACGCCTATTATCAAGAGAAATATATTTTAAAAAGTTCGGCACATAATATAAATTAGTAAAATCGTTCAAAGAAGAAGTTAACTCAGGAAAATCGAAATTTTTCTCACTGGTTGACGGGTTTGCCTTCCCTAAAAAATGTCAAATAAATTTTTGAGGATGCAAAGGATAGACATATAATACAATACATCTATATGGTTTTTCCCTATATGTTTAATGGGAAAAATTTTATTTCAGTTCCATATTTTGAGTGTAAGAGAGAAAGTTAAGTATGCGTTTGTTCGAAAACGCTCCGTCTATTTATATTATGATGTCTATGCTCAAAACAATGGCAATAAATAGCTCGTACATTTTAGATTTATTTTTTAGAAATCACCCTATATTAATTTTATGTATTACGTACTTACCTTTTTTATATAATCTGTTGAATCTTTGAATATACATACCTATATAATATTTTTTTAAATCCTTTTTTATTTATATTGATTTACTTTTATTTAAATAACTTTTTTTGATAATTGATATTTTTTTTATATTTTTTATATATTTTTATTTTGCCATTGACAAACGAACTCTCACTTGCACAGCATCTTTCAGAATGCATTTTTCGTCAAATTTTACAAACGCAATTACAATTCCGATCCAACAATATCATAAAAGAACATGTATAAACATTTCGATGGAAAATTTGAATTTATAGTTCGATTATCTATATCTTATATGGTAGGGGAGAAATGGAACTACTTCTTTCTTCGAATTATGAACTACTTCGTTTGTGATGGGGAAATGTTTCCATTCTTTTCACTGAGGAATTCATAGATGAAAATTTCACAACTTACCTAAAGTCCGACCGGGATATGGATATGGGACAAAGGACAGATGGGTAAATAGCAACATATAATTTTTTTGAATTATTTAAGAAATTCACTTTTTAAATTGACTGTAAAAGTTTTGCAATTTTATTTGCTCAATCTATTATCTGAGTGGAATTATAGATATTATAACATTTCCGATGTATAATTTATCCGTTCTTTTTGAGTTCGTGGATTTTAAAACTGCGTAGCGCCCAGTATTTCAGTGATAATTTTCTTTGTGCGAAATTGAATTTGCCCGCTTAACCTGGGCGACGTGAGCATAGCTTTAGCGAACCTTGCAATTTGGCGACAATTATACGACATGTCTTTAATGAAATGAAAAACGGATAGGTATACACATTAAAACTTGGATGAGTCTAGCATTCTGTATTTGCCAATCTGCCACAAATGATGTTTCTGAATAAATTTCAGTGATGAAAT
>QYTT01089906.1:4713-20287 GCA_006980735.1 Dasypogon diadema
CAAACACTTTAGTCTGGAATATAATGAAAAAGAGACCCAAGGCCTTTGGAGTGGTACATCTAGGACGATTTACGCCAAGTCCAACTCCGCTTCCGGATTCAGAACCATCCGTGTATCATGCCTTTAAACCCTGTGGGAAGGAGGGCTTGCTGGAACGCTGTTATTGGCGGCCTTCAAGTACTGCGTCCAAATGCCATTCATAATCCCGATTAGTTGTAAGCCTATCGGATGTTGTGATATCTGGACCTAGATTTACCTATTAAGGATACTATAGTCTTTTGCACTCTGTCTTCTGGGCTTTCTTGTCTTTACCTTTGGCCACCATGCCGCGCGAATTTTTAACAAATGGAGTAGTGTGCTAACCAAGGGTGTTTTTTCTTGCCAATCTTTTGTTTCACATACTGTTTGAATTCCAAAAATTGAGAAATTGAAGGAATTGTTCAATACAATTACAATTTCATGGAATTGTTAAATAAATGTTAATGAGAAATTTAAGTTATAATTCCAAATAATTGTAATTAGGAATTTTCAATTATAATTCCAAGGAATTGTATTTGTAATTGTAATTGTAATTGAAAACATACAGCTGTGTAAAGTACTATATTTTCGTACTTGTCGACAAACGGTTTCAAGTATTTTGTCCACGTTGGCTCATTTGTGTAGATGTGGATCACAATGATTATTTGGTATTTTATTTCGGCTATGTCCGATTTCTGGAAAATATACATACATTACACTTTTTTCAGTCGATGATGAGGAAAATAAAGATAACTACTGATTTACAGATTACGGTTTTGAATCATTATATGTGACCTGGAACAACAAAAAGAACCTAACGTTGAAGAAATCAAGCAGGTCGAGAGGTCGAGAATATAATAGTAATATGTAATAGTAAAATTTAATACCAAAATTGTTGAAACATTTATCAGGTTCAAAGCCAGACCGCATGTCGCAGTACTGGCCGTACTAAAATTTTCTCAATTATGGTCCCATCCACTATACTGCCCAGACCTTTTGCCTACAGATTTCCATCCGTTTAAGATTTGGAGTAATTATTTTAAATAAATAAGAGCGTCTTCGATCTCAGCTTTGTAATTTCGACCTTGGAGCATTTCTTAAGGAAGAATATTTTAATGAATACAATTGCGTAATTTAAAAATTACAGAAAACTCTTGGTACGTATGTATCCGAAATAATAAATAAAACTAAATAAACTAAATATTCTCCACGATGATCGATACACTTTTGCATATGTTTGAACCACTTTTCACAGCACTTTTTCAATTCCGATGGAAGTATCTCTCGTACGGGAACAAAAATAAGTCATTGGGTGCCAAATCAGGACCCTACGGCGGATGACCCATCAGTTACATGTTTTGATCAGTCAAATATTGAATTGTTTGAGTCGATGTGTGAGGTATCTCTCATGGTGAAGAATGATCTCGCATCGCTGGTTGCTTTTTCTCATTTGTTCAAAGACTATCCTCTAGTGGCACTGTAATTACATGTCCATTTATCCCAAAAAAACAGCCGACTGTTTGCTTTGAAGTGCTTCTTGCGCGAACAATTCTCATACGCATATATCCAAGATTCGTCACCAGTGTAGATATTATGCACGATTTTTGACGCACCACGGTTGTATTTTTTGAGCATTTCTTTGCACCAATCGACACGAGCCTTTTTTTGAGCGTATGTCAAATCTTTTTCACGACTAGATGTTCATGTAAAATCTTGTGTATGCTTGTCATACTAATGCCCAGGGTTGTTTCAAATTATAAAAACTATAAAAACCAATCATTATTTTAGTTGCCGTTCTGTGTTCAAAAATTGGCTTTTTTACATTGCCTCCTTTTCAAAAATGTCTAGACCGTATCGCCCGAAATAATTGTTAGTGGACTTTTTTCAAAATTTTAGTATCATTGTGTTTTATTAAACCATTTTTGCATGTAAATTCTGTAAAGACAAAACGATCAAGTCAGTGAGATCGCAAAATTTATATTTTGTAATGTAAATATTTTGGTCTTTAAAGGTCACATAAATGAGGCTTTCACAAAACTGAAAATTGCCGTCTGTGCGTATCCTGACACTCCACATATATGCCAAATTTGAAATCTATAGGTCTAGGGGTAACAAACAGAGGGATGATGGTAAAATCCATAGGATTTCTTA
Source organism: Dasypogon diadema (assembly GCA_006980735.1). Classification (NCBI taxonomy): domain Eukaryota; kingdom Metazoa; phylum Arthropoda; class Insecta; order Diptera; family Asilidae; genus Dasypogon; species Dasypogon diadema. The sequence goes on from QYTT01089906.1 coordinate 6,883, forward strand.
ATTTTGAGATACAGAATCACAAAAATCACAGAAGTAGTGCCTTTAGCCTTTGATCAAAGCAATTATAAAAAATTTGTTAATTGCGTCAAAAGGTGAAATTTAAAAGTCAGCTATTTATGCAAAGAGTAATCGAAAATTTTTTACCCAGAAATCCATTTTTTACAGTGTGATTTAAAGTTTACGCCACAGCGCATGACTTGTGAGAATAAAAACATAAAAACTAGCACAATATATATAGTGTTAATTTTTAGGTGTCATGCTTTCACAGAAATATATCTATTTTGTTTTCGAGGTGCAATAGTAGTTACCTGGAACTTCTGGCAGGAAAGTGAATCAGAAGCAATGAAAATTTTTAAGTTGTCGTCTTTTAAAATTCACAATGTACATTACACATAAACATAACAACAGTAATTTATTTTTGGCTCGAATAATTTATTGGCACTAGAATTACATTGTTTACCATTTCGCTGGTGAGTGTGTAGAGTGCAATCTATCTATACTTTGTGCATCTCACAGCCGAATTTTCGGTAATCATTAATTAAAGTAAATTGTTATTGGTTCTGATTTTAAATAAATTTTACAATGTAAAGTAACGAAAAATACCACAAAGTTACAATGGACGTTTATATAAATTTAACCTTCTCGATGTTTTTTCAGCCTAACTTATACGGCAAAGATCCATTTTTCGGTTGAGCACAAATTCTTTGAGCGGAGATGTTAATTGTTTTACTCTGACTAGGCGAAGCCAAGGTACCGAGTTAGGATACCTTGAGCAGTTGGCACTGCACGAAAATCTACTTCCATTTTGAATATTGATTTTAAAAATATCTGAAATTTGATAGAATTTGAAGATTTCTATTGCAAACAATTTCTGTTTGAAAAATACCAGAGAGACTCATACGTCATTTTTCAATGGTTTTTGAGTCAAGTTCTGAGTTTTTTTTACAATTTTCCAAGCCTGCAAGTGTGTGGATATTTTTCCTTGGATTGATGTTAGTAGGAAAGTTCAATTAAAATTTCCCGCATGACTTCCATCGTGATAACTCTTTGCAACACTTATTAGCAAAAAATCACAAGTGAATAAAAACAAAATTCGTTTAGAAACTATCTGATTCGACTCATGAGATTCAGCTATTCGTCGCCGATCAGGTTTATGTTCTTTGCGGCAGCAAAAACTTGGTCGAAAAGCTCCGATCTAATTGCCTTTTTCTTGCATGAGAGACTGTTTCATCAGTCAATTCTTTTTTTGAACTGGAATTAAATTTTTCTCATTATGAGTTACACGTGTAGCTGTTGTTGCCGCGAAAATTGCTGGCCGAAATGATTATGCGATGATATCATTGAAAGTGGTCTATATACTTCAGAAATTGTTAATTCGTTTTTGTTTTTATTTTTTAAGTAGAGAGATCACTTTCAGCACTTAGCAATAGAGTTTTATCACTGTCAAAAAAAACCTCTTACACAAGAAGCAATTCGAATATCAATTTGATTTCCTCAAATTGGGTTATTATATGTAAGTTACAGGGGTGGGGAGTTAGTCGACTACTAGAATTTTATTATCAAAATTTGGCTTTATGGCGTCGTTCTCAATGTAGCATGCTTACTTTTGTTTTTACGCTACTAATCTAAATTTAGAGGCTTTTTTGTGGTACATTAAATCTAGAAAAAAGATCACAAAGATCCAAATCAAAAAAAAAATCGCAATATGTTGAAAACCGCTGAGGGATTTTAATTTGCTTTTCCTGCCATAAAGTTAATAAATGCAAACAGAAGATTTATTGTAGCGCGCATTTCCCACACCTTTCCACTGCTAACTGTTGTCCACCTCAAAGATTTGCTTTGGGATTTTTACACCCTAGGCTTAAGGTATTATAATATAAAGCAAATATTTGTAACGTCATAAAATATCCATGATGCAAATAGATAAATAACCGTACGCTCGCGTTAATAGCAACTAATTAAAACCGATCCTGTTGCAGTTTTTGTGGAAGTTGCAATTACCGAAAGTTATGCTTATGTACTAGAAATTTCAAAAAGAACGTTTGGTTCAACAATTTGTTTTGCACTTTTGGGAAAGGAAAACAAAATTGCATTCTTTTTTTTCAATAAAAAAAGGAAACAAGCACTAAGGTACAGCATATACATATAAAAATGTGCGATAATTCATGTACATCATGAACGTGTTAAACTTATTTACTCAGTAGAACTTGTAATGATTACCAAATCGATTCCGTAATTTCTATCTGTAAGGGTAATCACTTACTTGGTCGATTACTTTAACATGATGATGTCCTAAGGTTGTAAGTACTTATGAGCTCCCTTAGAGCAAATGCCTTACTTTGTGGCTGAAAGGTAAGGCACTTTGGAAGTTATTCTATTTTGAATTGCAAATAACTCTTTCTAGAGTATGTTTCAAGTAATTAATGCTGTTAGTCATTACACATCTATAGGACGATAGGTAGGTATCCACTTCTTTGCAATAAAGACCTTAATTCGGGAGCAAAATGAATGTAACTCATATTAATAGAACGATTCGCTTTGTGTTCAACACAAAAAAGGTTTTGTATTTTGAAAAAGATGCACAAAGATTGTTTATTTTTTGAATATCTTTCACTCTCACTCTCTAAGACTGCACAAAACTGATGAACTTTGCATAAATAACGCTCATATACGAACTACGAATTGTTCGATTCGGAAGTTCCAACAGGAAATCGAACCATTGATAAACACGATATCGACTAATTTTATCGAAGAATAAAATAAGTCACTAGCATCAATGAGCTGGTAATGCAAAGGGTAAAATAATAGAGCCTGCTAATGACAACGACATGCGGAGCTTATTGCACCAGAGAAATTTGCGTTTTCTTGTCAATTTGCGTTTTTTTCTTAATTTTGAGTGAAACTTTCCGAATGCTTAACCAGAACAAATACACAAAATGAAATTGCAGCGGAAATTGAATTACTTACTTGAAATTTCTTTAATAAATCAATGAAAGGATAAAAGACTAATTTATGAATTTCTAATGATATTTCTATATTAAAATTCATTAGTGTTAAAAATGTATAATAGCGTCATCAATGAAGTTATGAATACATTTCCTATTAGTATATCAGATATTTTACGAGTAGCAAATCTATAGTCTCAATTCAAATGGTTAACTATTACAAAGGTAGTTTGTAGAAGACTATATCTGTAGAAGAGATATTATCCGCTTCTTCCTAGCATATCTTGAAAACCAGGTCATTGACTTAGCGTGTATAAAATTTGTATGAGATACTGAATAACTTCTTAAAAAATTGCAAAGCTGTACTTTTTTTGCTTTTTACACTGAACGTTATCAAATTGACCCAGCATTTTGCGATAAGTTCTCTTAAAGGGGACTGCTCCACAAAAACTGACTACTTTTGGCAAAATTTCCAAAATTTGTGTCTTTGCTTTTGGACCCCATTTTTCTAAATGGTATGAAGCAAAGTGTTGTTTTTATCATTTATAACCGTGTCAATAAAATGAAGAGATGAATTGCGCAAATGATAAAAATTCTGCAATTATTTATGTAAAAGGCCAGTAATGGACTTTTCAAATAATTTTGTTATGTAAAAAAATAGTTGCTATCAAATTTTGTGTAGACCAGTGTAAGCGATGTAATGTGCATCTCTTAATTTAATTGTTTTAAGTAGTGTCATACAAAATAAGTACTAATTTACTTTTGACAATTTTTTTTTAACTAGTAGTAAAGAATTTATTTATTTCACAAACGTGAAAGTAATAGGAATAAAAAATAAAAATCTAATTTTTCTTTTTTATACCCTTACTAAGAACTTAAATTAAAATTGAATAAATAATATTTATAATATTAAATATATATTAATAAAACTAACAATCGGAATAAAATAAAATATGGTTTTTAAATATAAATTTTATAATTTGCTAAATATATGTTCTCCCCGATAAAGAGAAAAAATTATTATTAGAGAATTTCTCAAAAAAATAAGTTTTCAGTGGTCAGACGGCACATGCTTTAATCAAAAATGTTTGCTGGAGTCGCGTATCATGATCTTTCTATTCTTGATTCATTCTGCTGTTCTCGGAGGGCGATGTCTTACTAAGATCAGACCGGAAATTTGAAGCTGCCTTATCATTAGTGATTCCTTTTCCCGGAGGTACATACTCTTTCTTCCTTCTGATCACTTGCTTTCATATTAGCGCAGCCTATCTTCTTTAACAGTTTCTTCAAATCGTTCTGTAATCAAAGAAAAATCGTCTTAGGATCAATAATGCGCTTTTTTCCCCTAATCTGCCTCCTTCCATTCTGTCAGCCACCGCCATGCCTCCTTGATAGGCTTGGGACCACATCTATAGATTCTAATAGATGCATTGAATAAGATGGAAGGTCGAAAGTTCTATATCGTGGTCTCAATAAAATGACTGAACGCAGCAGCTTGAATAAGAATTAAAATTATCCCTTAAAACCTTTACGCAAATGTGCAGAGTTGGCAGCGAACCTATTAAGAAATACAATTGAAGATCCATTGTGAATAGGTTTCAAAATGGAAATAGAACAGAAATCTATCAGTATTTAAGATGTAACCGATTGTTGGGAGACCCTTATGGAGTAGTAGCTTTAAAAATTGATGTGGATTACCGCTCTCGCCAACAGCATTCAACTAAATGGAAAAAAGGGTTTGTTAAACCTCAACATGTATCTAAAGTTAAATCCTTCTTACCACCAAGTATAGTATACTGAGAACCAAAGGAAAAATTTACACATACGCATATCAATAGGTAAACATCCACTTTATTGAATGTAGGACAACCAACCGATGACAGATTGACATTCCTGCGGAATCGGTTCTCATTGACACAAGCACAAAATATTGTAGCTCGACAATTCCAGCTGTGTTACTAATAGACTTACGACAGGTAATCAATCTTTATAGTGACATCCTCTCGGTAGCATTGCATTGAAGAGCAAAAACAAACTCATTCTGTTTATCAATTATGTATGAGTCAATCAATCATAAAAAAATTAATTATTTGCTAAAGCCCATGTAGTGACTAGCCACCGTCTGAGAGCTTCTCATATCTCCGGTGATAAGATGCTTTTAGAGTATCGGAGGTTTCTTGGGAATTCAACTAACTGTGAGTCGCGAGTCTAATTAGAAAAAAATTCTTCACGATAATTACCTGAACGCGAGACAAACTCAGCAGACGTTTCGCAAATCTTGTAAACTTCTAGCTAGTTGTGGGCACGCTACTATTGCGTGACACTATTCTATTGCAAGCATTGTTTACGTGTATGCTGCTATTTGCTTTGCAATAACATTACAAAATGGAAAAATGTTACTTTGTAAAAATATTTAAAATATTCAGGAAAGTTATGCACTTGCGTTTTATAAATTACTAATTTGTAAGTGCCAGGGAGTTCAATCTAGATAGACTTCGATACGGACTTTTCACAAGGCGTTTGAAGTATTTTGTGGGTGTAACTACAAAATGTAAAATGAGGTACAGCCAATGTTCGAAAGTAAATTACACATAATTTTCTTAAGCTATCATGAATTTATGCAATACGTAATAGTTTAATACTAAAAAGCGGATCTTACTATTACATTCCTATACCCCAGTGGGAAATGTGTTCATTACTTCATTAATGTACCCCTACTATACATTCTCAACATTAATGAATTTTAACACTGGAATGTCATCGGAAATTCATGAATTACTCTTTGGAATATTATTACTTCATTGATGAAAATGTAATGACAAAAATAAGATTTCATTTAAGTATTGAATTTTTGCCTGTTCTACTTTGTTCCTTTATTCTCTTAAACATATGAGTACTTTCGCTCAAAATTAAAATACAAACATGATGAACCAGAAAACGTAAATTTATCTAGTACAATAGCTTCTGCATTACCTTGTCATTCATAGTCTCTGTTATCTTACCCATTGCATTACTATGCCATTGATGCTAGCGACTTATATTATTCTTCGATGAAATTATTCATTACCGTGTTCATCAATTATTCGATTTCCTACTGAGATATTTCCAAGTCTATGGACTTAGAAAGGTTTAATGTCAGGTCAATACGACTAAACGGCCAAAGACATAAAGGTTACTTACACAATCCAATAGTTCGGCTAAGATTTATCTGTTCGTTGTCCGCATATAGATGGTAATGCATCGGCTGAGTAAAAGGGGTACAAGAATGTACCCCTATAGGATGACGCAGTTCAGCGAGCTTAGACCAGAAAATGAGTTTCTTAATTTTATAACTTTGATAAGATGGGATAACATATTTCCTCTCATTTTTATAGCTGAAGATGAGAATTTAAATCTGTTACCAACTTTGCGGATTAAAACTGAGTGATTTCCTGATTCAAAAACTTTGTTAAAATCAAGAAGAACTAAGATACAAGTAGTAATGTTTAGGACTTGACGGATATCTGTTGTAACTTTTAAAAGTGCCGTCCGGAAGTGAATTATTTTCATCGACATGAAGTGTTATTTATTGGTACATGATAATGAAATAAATAGTTAAGCAAACAATTGACATTTTATTTAAGCTGACCGATACTTTGTCACAAAGTAACACCTTTACAAGTGCCCACCTTGTCTTGTAAACATAACTCGTGGTTTCTCTCAACATGAGTTTTTAACATAACGCATTGTATTTGAAAACACATTGTTGCTTATTACTTCATGAAACCTGTGCCTTTTTTATTTTTCAAATGCATACACAATGTAGTCTTGTTAGTTAAATTAAAGAGGATGTCAGTTTTACAAATCAATTAGTAAATAGAAATTGGACAGATTTCTTGTACTACTCCATTGTATTTATCGCATTTATATCTTTTTCTTTCAGAGCCGGTGCTAATGCAGATTTCTGAACTAGTTACCTGTTAATGAAGATTTGCACAAATGAGAAATAAAAGAGTAAATGCATGAAGAAGTACGAATGAGCTCAGAAATTGGAAGGTTCCCTATTAAAAGAAAACATAGTCATTTCGAAGAGAAATCGGATAAAAACCGGTTCTACACCGGGACTGGACTAGTCAACTAATCAAACACCCGCTAGAATTAGAAAAAAGTAAATAAGCGACAAACTCGAGATCGAGACCAATTCCAGCTGCGAAGTGCTTAAGATCTGTAGGGATTTAAGAGCCATTCGCAACAAACCAAATGTTTTCTATGGTTGAATGCTATTCGGAAATGGGACAGCTCGGTCAAGATGTGAGTACGCATTTTAACTACTTATTTTTATTTTATTTTTTATATTTCCTGGAGTTTCATATTTAATCAAGAGTTGCACCTCGATTAAAAATCAATTTTGCCTTGTTTGGTAATTGGCAGTTTTCTTAATACAACTTATCTCCTACACCAAATTAAAAGATAAAAATTTAATTACCGCCCAAAATGGCAAAAATATAACACAAGCCGCATAAATTTGTCGTAAATTATTCAAGAATTAGAAGTGGCATGTATAATTTTCCATAATCCATGTATTCAAATATGCAAACGGCGCCTCGGCGAAGCTCTTGCTTCGAAAATATATTGATGGTGTAAAAGACTTGGAGTTTTTACTATTTTGAAACCTACGCCGTTAACCCAATTATAAGCCTACTTCCTTGTTGGACGAAAACTAAATATTTTTACGAGAGTTAGATATATTTTTGGCATAATCAGCTGAAGCACGTGTAATTTTAGTCGTATAGATAGAGTGTTAGCCGGCTATAAAGATAGGTTTAAGTGGGAATGATATGCCTAATTTGGTAGACATTTGTTAGAAGATAGCAACCTTGCCAATTAAGGTATTATTATGCAAATATTTTAATGGATATTGTTTGTTGTTTGTGTACTTTTCTAGTATAAACAACTTGGTTCTTGTAACCAGGTTTAATGACGATACTTCACTTTGGGTTTCATTAAAAGACCGTAATTAGAATTTTTTCAATTTTTCAACATAACGATGTATTGTTCTCTAATTGTAATTAGTCATAAATAACAATGCACGCGAAGTGACTAATTTTTTGAGTATGGTGCTTATCTAAAATTCACTCCAGGTATTTAAAGAGAAGGTCATTTGCTGGTGACAGGTTTTAGAAGTACGGAGGATGACAAGTATTGTAATGTTGTTTGTTTCAGTATGAGGGCTGTTGCTTATGCATATGGGCTACTTCCCACATTACTTGGAAATTTGTATAGTATCTTATTATATTTACCGATTTTCGCAATTTTAGGGCATAACACTAGCCAAAAAGTAGCAAATGATCACTACTGAAATAAATCGCTATAGTGACTTCCATAAGCAACACAACTTTATAAAGAAAAGGTTCACGTTTTTTCCTCTGAAATATGCGTGCTTTAAATAAACATCAAACAAGACATTATCTTCCGAAATATTCCTCAATATTTTGTACAATGTAACTCCATTAATTGCTATCGTGTATCGTGTGTGAGATAACCTGAGATCGAAAGAAGTAACAATAAGGGACTTTTATTCGTCTCAATTATTTTCAAATTTCAGGGGCTCCCTCCAAGAAAAACTATAGGTCCATATAAAACATACAGCTTATCGCATATTTTTGACTGGCGAAAATGTGTTCAAAATAATAAAATCTTTGGCGACGTAGCCATGTTTATGTGACTTATGTTTTTGAGTACTATTTTTCACTTGTATCGTTTTTAAAATATGCCTTTTGTGATGATACTTGATAGAGAATCTTTCGCATAGCTTCACAATGGTTACATTTAGGTGTGTACTGATACAGGATCAAATTAAAGTTAAAGCTACGAAGAATTCAAAATTTGACTTAAAGGCTTATGCTAATGGGGAATTTCAACGAAAAATTTAGTACGATTTGAAAAAAGTTGAAAATTTTGACATTTTCTGAAATTAGAAATTTTATAGCTCGTGAAAAAAGAGAGTTGGGTAAGGACTGACTCAGAAAAAAGGTAGGTCGAACTTGTAGATACAACCGTAATATAAGTAATATATGAAACACCACCTTATAGTCTTGTTCAAATGTAGTTTTATTTTATAAACTTTACAAAAGCGACGCGTTTCGAACTAAGCAGTTCATCCTCAGGCGCACAAGCATCGAGTGATTTCAATAACTTTTCAGAATCTGCTTTCCGGTGGGTTCTGATTCGGCACTGCTCAAAGTTGCGGCAGACATACATGAGGCTATTGGCAACATTGCATTCTTACCTTTACTTGATTCCTCCCAGATTGCTTTACAAACTTAGTAATATTTTTATCTTTTATTTATCCGCCATCAAATTAATAGCCAGTTTCATATTAAATCTGTTCTAAGGCTTTTAAAATATGGGAGTTCCTCAAGGATCAATTCTGGGTCCTTTATTGTTCAGCTTATTCACTAACGACTTAACAGCTGTTATTTACGACGCCTCTGTACACATATGTCCCAACGCCGTTCAGATCGCCTGTATTTGTTTATGTAAACCAACAACTAATATAGGGGATCCGCAACTGTTTCCGATTCGACGGATTCAATAATAATGCCGTGTATATATCGAATTAGCGATGATCTATGTCGGATTTTTAAGTGAGCAACTGTTAGTAAATTAGCATTTAATCCATCTAAATCAAAGTGTGAATTTAAATTGCTGTGATCATCAATGATGGGTAAAATATATGGTGGACTGAAACAACTATGGCTAGACTCAGCTGGTATTTTAATCGATCTTAGCAAAAAGCTGGCAAGGCGTCTGATAACTACACAACTTACGTGGGATAACCTTATTTTCAGCACACTTGACTCCATATGTAAAACAAAGCTTAATGTCGCATTTAACGATATAATCCGTTATGCACATGTATCCCAATATATTACATCTCTACTTGGTACTCGTATTTTTAGACTGAGTAATATCAATGCAAAGTCTAAGATTCAAGATGCAAACCACTTAAAAACAATTTTTATACTTTAGTTTAATTTTTAACCGCAACTAGTCGTACTTAACGAAGAGTTGTAATCTTTTGTACATTTAAAGTAAAATATGTATATGAATAAATATATGAAAATAACGTTGGTCCATTCTTGGGTCAAGTAGTATCAGCTTAGTTTAAAAAAATTTCTGGTGTTGGTGTTGTATGAGACCGGTCCACATGTCTCATACTCATACATCACTTCTCTTAAATCTCCCGAGTTTTTAGTAGATATTAATTGTACAATGCGCCGAAGGCTTTCAGTAGCTGAATTAATTCTGCATTAACTAAAATTAACTATTTATCATCTTTCGGCACAAGTTTTAGTAATAGTCTCTTCTGAAGCAAAGTTTTTGTATAGGTAATTGTACCATAACCCAAGGTCACTTATGTTCTGTTTGTATTCTATGCCATCTAATCTCTTGCCCAAGAAATTTCTAGTGATTTGGACATTCAATTTTTACGATCTTTTCAGAAAGTTTATGCGGCCCTCAAAAATTTCGTAATGAATTCTAAGGCGGGTATTTTTCCATTGTTTCCATTGATTTGTGAAGGGAAAATTCCTTTACTATGCAGCTACCCACACCTCTCTCCATCGGGAAGACGTTCGTACGTCTTAACGAATTTCAGATCATCAGACTATCAGTTGAAAACACTTAAAAGTCCCGACGAATACTATTTTGATCTGCTCTCGATCGGGCAACGTACCATTTATTTTGAAAGAATTTCATTCGGTTAACCTATGGACTTTTGTTATCTTAAAAAAGTTTCCCACGCATTTTATTGCTGCAATCCCAAGGTGAATGTATGAATGTCACATGAAAACACCTACTAATTTCTGTCCCAAAAATAACCAGGTTGGTCCCAATAATAGTTCTGAATCCAACAAACAACCCCTAAAATAACTGTGCACGCCGAATCGAAAACATTCGAATTTCCTTGTTCTCGTTTGAAATCGTAATTCAGTAAATCTAATGTCCGTTCATCGAGAAGGAATTTCAACAAGTCGTAAATATTTACTTCTTCGAGAAATTACAGAAGTCGAGACTGCAATTTATTGGACACGTAAGATCGGAGGACAAAGATTCACTTGGCCAGGAAGTGAAAGATTTGCGAGTTTTTTCTGAAAATATTTACGAACACCAACCAAAAATGTGGCCCAATTTAGTTTTGATCGTAAATTCACTTTTAAATGTTTTAATTCACTGGCAACACACTGCATCACTTATCGCCACTTGTTTCATTTAAATTATGCTGTGAAGTTGTTTTTCGCTTACGCACAAATATTTTAATACTTGAAAATTTATCCCAAAGTGCAAATCACTTCAAGGCAAACTTGTGCAGATTTGCTTTGTGCATTTCGTTTGCATTTTTTCTCGCGGAATTAATAGCTTTGTTTACTCAGCATTTGCAGATTTTTTAATTGAATTTATTTCCTGCAATAATTCCAATAATTAGCATAGCGTTATTAATACCACCATCCAGTTGTTGTTTAAATGATATCTTTTAATTATGATCATGAAATTGTTTGTACTTTCTGCGAAAGTATTTTATTTGCGAAGGTAAACAATGGGTTACTAAGTCGTTTGCGAAAGTTTTTAGCCAACTGCCGACGAGGGTGATTTCTTTATCTTTTCGTAGATAAGAATGTGCAGGTACTTGTGGTAATGATTTATAAACATATCATACGTTATATTTTTACTGCACTATCTAGATATTTGAGGTTCACTTCCTATGTTTGAATTTATTTGAAATATGTAAATCTCTCAGAATAGCTTCCGAATGAGCGGTTTTACATCAATATGGTAAGCGTTCCCTGCAGGGTGTATGGTTTTCGACATGTCACAAGTAAATTGGTCGTAAATGGGAAACTTAATCTCAGCGATGAAAGTCGAACAAGGAGCGTATTTTAATCTAATGTATGTAGACGTCCCAGGCCTTGAAGAGTTTGGACGATTCACGGATACTTGGTTAATGAAAATCTTACCATTTTTAACCTAAAATTTCATTTCTACTAATTTCATACTTATGCTTTGCCAGTGGATGTTATCCAATACACTCAGCTTGAGTTTAGATCTGCTTATTGGCAAAAGTTCTTTGGCGTTTCATTTCAAACGTCCATCTAATAAGCTAATCGAGCTAGGGAAAGTTACACAGGTTTGGGAAAGTTTCTGCAAGAGAGTCATTTTCAATAATTCGGATCCGATGAAAAAACACAGCTAATAAAGTTCAGACAACTCTCCGTTGTTCGTATTAATATTGAACCCACTAAGTAACCTTTTAAAAGGCGGTACCTACGGATTTGCAACAAAAGTGGAAAAAACTGAAAAGTATAGAATAAATCATAATCATGGATGACTTGAAGATTTTTGCGTCTTCTAGTAAGCAATCAGATCAAATGTTAATTTTGGTTAGCAGGTTTTCTGAAGACAAATATGAATTCTGGACTAGACAAGTGCAAGTTATTATGTAAACCGGTAGCTTCCACTAAATCAATAGAGCAAAATGAATTTTACAAATATTTGGGATTTAAGCAGAATAAAAGAATAGATGAAAATATAAAGAAAAGAATTGGCTGTAGAATATAAAACAAAACACAATATCAATAAATCACAACTCAATGGAAATAATACAATCAAAGCAATAAATATGTATGCAATACTGGGACTTATCCATAGTTTTGGAATTATAAAATGGACACAAACTGAATTACATGAACTACAGGAAAAAAACACGAGCAATACTCATAAAATATAACAATCACCACTCAAAATCATGTACAGAACCAAAGTCTTCGAAACTACAAGCCATGCACAAGAAGAAGAGAGAGAACATTGAATTCTTTTTTATGAATGCTTTAAGGTAGGCGAAATTAGGTTTATGTACTTTGTCAGCCCATGTACTGCTATCTCGAAGCATTCATAAAAAAAGAGTTCAACAAGGCAGCGCAAAGAGTACCTCCACCGGCTCGTGTCCAAAGAAGTCCGATAACGAATGTGGCAAGAAATTAAGTAATCCCGTCAGAAAAGTTCCCCATCGAAAATGTTATCACAGAGCCAGGTGTCAGCCAAAAAGTTTCATTAGCAAAACAATTAAACAATAAATTTTACAGTGAATGCGAGCAAATTGCATGTAACACATTATGAGTAAACATCAGATCGATACCTATATATTTCCTTAACAAGATAGTATTGTGAACTTAATTAACGAGCGTTTTACTGGAAAAATATATGGTGCACTGTGGCGGCTAAGGCTTTTCTCGTTATATCTGTCATTGAATGCCCAGACCAGACCTATTTTCTCATAATATATCTCTGATATTTTAGTTTTTGTATGTCTGGAGTCAATATGCCAACACAGAATCAACGTTACGTTTAATGATTGCATACGATTTGTGTTCTTGTCCCGTTGACGATAACATATCAGCCTCTACCATGATTGCCTCTATTGA
>QYTT01089912.1:11073-35442 GCA_006980735.1 Dasypogon diadema
TCTTTTTGTCTTTTAAGCCATGGGCCATATTTCGGAACTGAACTCAGTTCTCGTAGAAAAATAGAAAAAAGTACTTGATGGAACTCCAGTTTTCAAAAATCAAAAAAATTCTTGTTCCCTGCAAAAATATTTTGCCTTTTTGTTGAACTTTAAACAGGGAACAAGAATTTTTTTGATTTTTGAACTCAGTTCAGTCAATTCGATCCTATAACGGGATATAAAGCTAAATAGGCAGGCAATTGTAGTTCAAATTTTAACTTCGATTCCTCTAGATGTATATTCGATTTTTTTGATTGTTGAATCGAGTTTAACTGTGGGCAAGTGTTAAAAGATACTAGAGAACATGCATAATTAACGGTTAGATAACTTAAAAAAATCGTGAAATTAAATTATCTAGCTCCAAGTCATTCGATTTAATTTTATTAATAGTTGTCATCTCCTCGATGAATCGCGATCCAGAACAATACGGTGTTGGGGAGCGTTGATCGTCGACAAAATAGTTTCAAAATAATCACTTAAATCCCACTTAGAGATCATATTCAGATCATTGTCTAAATCTTAAATGATTTTAGACAAATCCCTTTTGCCTGCCGAAAGATAGAGCTGGATATCATCAGGATGTTCAATTATAGTAGACTTTAATTTGACACAACTAGTGTCAAGAGAATAGCAACGGGCCATGGATGGATAGATCCATCAAGCACAATAAGAACAAGCCCACAAAATCAAAGATATTGTCCGCCACTTTTATACATTATTTTCTTCGTCTTATACGATATATTTCCGAATCAAAAGGACCGCTGGTATACAGAAACCAAACCTATTACATAGTTTATTTCATGGTGAATAGTATCGAAATCTCCAGTAAAATTTAACAAAACCAACATCAAAGCATTATCCCATTCATTATCAAAAATATTTTCTGAGAAACCAGATCACGTTAATAATAAAGTCCTATTTTCTTCATTGCGATACTATTTCCGTGTATAGTGACATGTCTCTAACAGATGTTAGATTTTAAATTTCTGGGTTGAGCCAAGTAGTTTTTTTTAGATGATTCAACGGGATATCGTTTTCAAATAACTGATTCAAAAAGTTATTTACACTGATGGGCATTTACGCATAAATTTGTATTGTTTACCCTCCGGGGCAGACAATGTAGGTAATGCATAGTCTTTGTAGATAATGTGAACTTTTGATAGACTAAAGCCCTATTTACGTGCTCACTATGTACTGCAGCTGAATCAGCAGTTATTTGTAATTACCGCTTTTAATAATCATACACATCACACAGTCTCTGTTTCATCCCCGCAACCCCTACAATCAGTTCGCCAGAGCGAACCCTGTGTTGGAATTGAATTGAAACCAAAAATCTCATTGATGGTTTATTTAGTCGGCATTCGATAGGTCCCACAGTTCCTTGGTCGTTCTGGAAAATGTCCAAGTAGATATTTAGTAGACATCTCCGTTGAAGAGAGTGGGGAATCAGAGGAAGCCTCCTTCCGCGCCAACTCATCCGGTTTCTCGTTGCCGTGTATGCGACTGTGGCCTGGCACCCATTGAATATTTAGATTATTATTCAGGGACAGGTAGTTAAGAACACGTTTGCAGTCCTTTACTAGATGTTATAAAGGGCTTTATAAGGGCTTTGATAGTCGCCTAGCTGTCTGTGAAAATCACAATATTCAACTCCTGTGGTTGTAAAACCCGAAGATATCTGCCCGCTTCGAAAATACCCTTTGATCTCCGCCTGGAAGACCGTGGTGCGCTCCCCAAGATGCAATGCCATTCGCACCCCTAGGTACTCGCAGAGGATGCCTGCCTCAACATTCTCCTCTATTTTTGATCCATCCGAATAAATGATTAATTGCGTCAGAGGAGGAAGCTTAAACTGTGAAGTAGTCATCACATCAAGCAAGTGGTCGCTGTTAATATCAAAAATAGTAGTCTCAGCTCGCAGCAGCTCTCATGGGGAACAGACTAGTCTGCTCGCACCCAACAGTCATTAAGGTCCTCTTAGAACCGTTGATCTTGCTACTTTTTTAATGTAGATTTCAACAGGCAAAAAACGAAAAATAACTTCTAGTGCGCGAGTCCTCGTTGAACAGACTGTGTGCATGTTAGGGTTGTCCGCTGACCTTAGGAAATACCTTAAATACCAAAGATAATGGGGCATTCTAAATGAGAAAAGGGCTATTTTATAGTGAGCTCCTTGCCTCTAAAGCGAAGGAAACGATTGCCGATGATGGTTCAACATCTCAGTCTGGGTGACACAAATTTGGGTGGATAATTTCCTAAAGAAACTGACTCACTGTCACTTGATAATAATAATCTGATCTCAGGTGGAAACTACTGATTGGTATTTCAATAGACTGCCCCAGAATGGAATCATCCCGCCAGAGGCATTCGTCTATTTGCACAAAAAAAAAAGACTGATTCAGGATAGGTCGGGAGTTCATCTGATTTACCTAAAGTAGGTTAAATAAAATATAAGAACGGGCTCGAAAAATACCTGTTCAGCTGCAGGCAAAAAAAAAAAACCATGTAGAATGTAGGAATAATCTATCCAGAGTTACCTGTTTCCATAAAAATGGTATTATAAAATGCAGAGGTCTACACGGACCTTTCCGTTTATGAGATGAGTTTGACTAGTTCTGGCAACTCCCACATGGCTACTACATTTACGAATTTCACAATGTTTCGATTTGCCTCCTACCGATATCGGTTTAGGATATCATGAAGTTTTTCTTAATTCACGAAAGGGCCTAAGTAGATCTACTACACGTAAGGGTTAAGCTAATCCTTACGTAAAATAGTATTATTTACATAATCCTCTCTTATAAACGAATTTAGTTCTAGAAATCATATTTGAAGTTTTTTTAATAAGTGATTTGAGGAAAATGAGCAGTTAAATCTTTTTTAAAGTAATAGTATGGTTTCACCTTAAGTTTATCTACAAATTCGACATGGAAAAGTTGAGGGGTACTATTAATTCAACGAATCAGCTCATTATTGCTTTAAAAGCATTCCATGCGCATATAAATACGTATATACACATACAGACTAAAATTAAGGGAACTGGTGTTTTAATATATGTTTAAAGGCATTTATATAACTTGTTCAGTGTTAATATAACAAATCACATAGATTTGTGTTTGAGGGAATTGTTGAAAGATATAAATTCTCAAACTAGGTCAGATTTAACTTTGTAACCACTAGCAAATACATATTTCATCTGCTTGGATCTTCGTACATCCAATTTCTCTACAGTAGAATCTAATTACAAATTCCTCACCAAATACTATCATAGCGTTCAGTTAATTCAGTCTATTTTTCGATGTAAATCCTTGAAGGTATAGAGTTCTCAAATATTTAGTTGCCAGGGGATAATGCAAATAATTTCAGCTTCCCATAAATCTCAGCTTTTACTGTAGTTAGAAAAAATTTTTTGGTATTACACCAAATCCTCTTAAATTAGTTACACGTCAGCAAATTTTGCCCTTTTTTGCAAAAAAGAGTCCCATGAGGACAAGAAAGAATGAACAAAATCTGAAGAGTGGGTGTAAGCATGGTGATAGGAGAAAAGTTTGTGAGCAATAACCTAAACTAAAAGTATATGATTTCCAGGAGCAAGGAACCTGGAGGGATCTCAACTCGCTTATATTTACTTACCTACCTAAAATACTCAATGGAGTTAAATCCATTTGTCATCCCCTATATTTTCTTCTTAAAATAGAGCTGTAAAAAGTTTTAATGACAAGAGACCTTTTGAGATATTCTCAAAATCTTCCGCTTCTGCATACTGGAAAAGTTGGGTTCAATAGCTGCAGTTTACTCCTATTTTTAAAACAAAAGCAAAAAATTAGTCCGAGTCTAGTACTAAGGTCGACAGTACCTCGCACACTTCTGGATGAGGTAATGTTAAGGATGTCAAGAGACTCTGCAACCAGCGCTTCACTTTGAACAAGAGCAAAATGCTTTTAAAAACTCCTTCTGGCGTACGCAATTGAATCTTTCCCATGTACTCGTGCACATTCACCGACTTTTTTAGGGTAAAATGAGGTACTTCACGACCACAGTGAATGCGCTGAATAACTGCAGGTGAATCTTTTGGAGCATACGAAAGATCTGGTCCTTATAATCACTTTTACATCCGTAAGGACCTTTCTTCATAGAACACTTAGTTAAATATTCATGTCGACTGTGTGTTTCATGCATTGTGCTTTTTGACCTAATAACTATATTTCACGACCTAGATGGCAGCTTTGTTTTGAGTTTGTTAGAATTTCACGCTCATGGAAAAAGCTATTCAGATTTATCCGCTTGGAACTTATGAAAAACTTATGAAAATTATTTCATTCGTTTGTCAAGTTAAGATATTTTTTGCCATGTGTAAGTCTTTCAGTTTAGGGCACATCTACATGGAGTGCCCTTGATTCTTTTTAAAATATATTTTTAAGTCGTAAATTTTTGTTTTTGTTTCGGTTCTAATAAGCATCCGGGAGCTTTCGCTTAGAATTTAGAAAGTAACATAAATAAATAAGAAAACGCAAATTTCTTTGGTGCAATACCCTTTGCATTACTCTGTCATTGACATTCTCTGTTGCCTTACTCTTTGCATTACGATTTCATTGATTCTAGCGACTGCGACTTCTATTATTGTGCGGTGAAATTATTCAATACCGTGTTAATCAATAGCTCGATTTTCTACTGGGCTTTTGTCATCGCTGTAGTTTGAATGGAATTTGCGTTTAGAAATAAGCAAGTTTCGTTTTATTGCCCGTAGAGTAGTACAGAGTTATTATTTAAACATCAATAATATTTCAAATCTTCTTGTAGTATAGTACACCTCAGTTCTGGGTCAATTTCCTATGTATTTATTTGTATTTGCATTTATAAGAAGAGGGTTGATATTACAAAATTGCGGAATTTTACACTAGAATGCAGAATTTTACTAAAAGTGGTGGTAAAATGTTCCACAACAGTACGGGGTAAAGAGTAAACGCTTCTAGGGACGTGTGTCTGGTTATGAAAGTAACAACTCGGCGCTGCTGCAGAGTACTGATATTAGATATTACCGACTTATTAAATGTGAGCTTGGAAACCTCTCTTGACATTTCTGTACTATTAGTCCTGTTGCTACCAAATATGAGAATTAAACTCCAGCAGGTATGCTGTATAGCGTCAGTTACTTAGCAGGTAATGCTGGGGTTCATGAGGTCTCAGTTTAGAATTATACTAGCGTTTTTGTTCTGATACCAGGCCAATTAGAAGAAGCTATTGGATGTTGCAACAGTTAAGTGGTTCGAAACCCAGCAAAGAAGCCTATCCGGGATAATGTGGGTGTGAAAATCCTCAAGGCACCGGCAGGGATTAGGGCACCGATCCCTTAAAATATTAGGATAACATAAAAGGTGTTCTACGGCCGAACAAGCCGAAAACCTTGATAAAGAGAGTATCAAGGAAAAAAAGGTCTTACCATTACAAAATAACCAATGAAGGTTTACTATATAAGTCATCTTCGTATAAATTTCCATCATGCCAAAGCGGCGTTTACCGTGCTTAGCAGAAGATTTGTTCAGAATAATTTCGGGATGATACTCATTCAGGAGCTCAGAACTTATCAGCGGTCTACCCATAAAGTTAGTTTACTGTAGTGAACATGAGAAAATATAGTTCCTCTTATAAGAGCATCAATGCTGTTCGAATCTAAGCTTATATACCCCTCTTTCACAATTCGTCACTAGGGATCTAGTTGCGGTGCAAGTGGATGTATCGTTCCCAAAGGGAAGCTAGGAGGCTGTTTTGATCTCAACTTACTCCCTAGTGACGATGGCAACGTGGCTAAATTCGATTTTAGCCAAGATGTGGGCCATTGTACACAGATGGGTAAGTAGCTCGTCGGATGCGGTGCCGGGTAGCAAGAATACGAAAGACAAAGATTTGAACATTTGCAACATTTTGAATGCAATACGACAAAAATTATTAGTCTAATCCTATCCAGCGCATTGAAGAATGGCGAGTATGTAACGAGACATCAATATCTGCAACGCTACCGTGAATTTCTTCGCTTTAAGCTGTCCTCTGAGATAGAGGATTACTAGTGCCTTGGTGAAACAGAGAGCGCGGAAGAAAAAAAAAAAACGGCGGTCGAAAAACTTCTGAGTAATAGTAGAAGAACCTCATAAATTCATGTCTAAGGATAATTTTACCGTTCCGTTCATATATAGGACGGCATCTATACTGAGAGCGGTTTGTTTGGCCACCCGTAGTATCTCTAAGGAGGTACATAAATCTGGGTCCAGTGACCACAACATGGGGTATACTTGTAACGGACGGCCTTTTAAAATTGTTGGCGGCATCCAACACTAATGGCGTTCCAGTGAACCACAAGGTTTGATAATGTGATACGGATAGATTTAAGACCAAAAAGTGAGTTAGACTTGGCTCCTGGATGTTGCACTTCAAAGGCCTTGGGTCTCTCTCCCTGTGTATTCCACGACGAAGTGTTGCCTATTGAGGAGTGCGCCAATATCTGCATTTATAGGACGCCATATGGCTCCAACATCTATCAATACCAAACCCAACATAACCTCTTAACTTTTTTAATGGCTTAAACCTGCAATAATTCGATAGACGGGGATTCACAAGACATCTTTTAAGACCTGTTAGGCATCAAGTGTCTCTTATATCAGTATGAATCTCGGGTCATATTTAAAGTGAAGAAATGAATATATTTTCCTACGTAACAATTATTCAATAAAATGTAGAGGATTCAAATAAAAAAGTATGAAGAATTGTAGATAGATTTTATAATTGTCCGAAAGAAAGGCTAAACTTAGAAATGGTTAATATTTTTCGCCTAGTGGAGGTCAACTACAAAACAACCTTCCAAAGATAAAGTAAAGTTTAAGACCGAAAGATATTTAGCAATTGGATACTTTCAGCGAATTAGATCCTGAGAGCTAGCGGAGTACGTGTAGTTTTTTATCAAATCCACAAACTAACTCTAAGTCGATTCGCTTAGCAGAATAGCATTAGGATTAAATCACAATATCCATTAGTAGGACATCGTGTGTAGAGTAATATTTTACTAAATTTGGAGGTCTCTTTCAAGAATTCACTTGGCTTTTTCTTTGCCCATGCACAAATGAACATAAAACATACCTACATGACTCAATATTTAAAAGATCGAAACTCCCGGATAACCCAAAAGAGAAGTTTCTTATCAAATCCAAAAACGATTGTGTCCAAAATAACAATCAAAAATGACTTAACGAATATTAAATAATATCGTATCAAATAAATTTGAAAATATTACCTGTCAGTATGCGACAGAAAGTAATTACGTGTCCAAAGGAAAAAGCTTTTCTTTTATAAAAAAAAATTCAATTATGGAATACATACCCAGGGGCCGCCTTGATCCCAGTATCCCTCGGTGATGCCATCTGCCCATTGTGACTCTAGCGGAAGTTCAGGTTCAGGAGGCCAAATGGGTGGTTTAGGTGGTCGCGGTGTTGATGGCTCCCCACGGGGGCAACCTAGCACTGACTGCGGGCAACCTATGTTGACGTTTTATTTGTGTTGTTGGTGCTGTGGTTGCTGCTTTTTATATTTCGCTTCCTTTAAATGCTCCTCAACTTCAGGGTAACATCACATTTTATTTCCTGCATCTGATGGGGTGGAGAACACTGAGCGTGGCTGGCACTTTAACACAAATTTTTCCTACATGGTCGTTCCCAACCAGCGACTGCACTACACGAAATGTCACTTGCACTATGACTAGCTTTTCACTTTAAATATTTGCTCTCTGTGTGCTGTTATTCATCTTATTTAAGTTATTTTCGCTTGCCGACACGGAGCATGTAAACTTTGCTGCACTAAAATTTCATGAATTTGTGTAAATTTGCTTTTGAAAGCGAATTCCTTTCGGAAGGTGTATCACTCCTGGCCTTCTTCAGGGCTTCCCGTCATTCCTTGTAGGTATGTGCACTTTCTAAACAAAGTTTTTGGCGTCAGTATGCCGCGTATCTTTGCGTTAGTGAGTTCGTACAGTACATGTACAAAAACAAAGCCAGTCTTAAAATTTTCCAGACCTCTCGAAGAAGATGACGGTTGCTTTGTGGAGCCACCGCACATCAAAGACGCTTGTGGTAAATTTTAATTAATTAAAAGGATTAGTGCTAACAACGGTAGTTATATAGCTGATGCTCCAGAATAAACTTGTGTCATCTTTGATGTTTCCCAAGGAAGACAAGATGTACTGAGCTGCTATAGAGAGAGAGAGGATTTGACGAAGTGAACTTATTTACAAAATTTGATCAGAATTGGGGGTTTGTGCAATATTCCGTAGCCAGCTGCAGGATGTGGAGCGTCGTCAAAGTATGCAGGACGACATGTAGTCACATAATAGATGTTCACACGGTGTGCATACAAAATAGCCGATATATTCTGAAGGTACAATAGCCTTTGACACAATTCCCGTGGAACCTTGCCAACCCGTGCAGAACTATAAATTTGAGAGCAGTGTGCACATGAAATCACAAGACTTGAAATGAAACAGGTAAAAATACGGAATATCCTTTCGATGTTTAAGGGATGTGCATAGATAAAAATTTTTTATGATTTGTTTTTACAGAGATATAGAACATAGTCAGTTGTTATTAAGACGAATTATTAAATGAATCATTTAGTGAATCTTTAAGATATCTAAACATTTCTGTATTGACGGACTATCCTTAAGAACACAAAGAATATCAGAAAATTTTCTACAGGTTTTGTAAATACCCTTTTTTAAGGATATGTGAGAACAAAATTTGTACAATAATACACTTATAATGGAAACAAAGGCAGGCTTTTGGGAAATGTTACATTGAATATGAAGTTTAGTTTTAGGAACAACTCACCAAATCATTAGTTTGCATATTTTGAAAGGATAGAATGTCAAAAATATACGAATTAAAAACTATATGAGACGTTATATATGCACAGGGTGTCACAGAATGATGTGCCCCAATATATACCTACCCTACGGTGTCCTGATCAACGCCTGTACTATCTCTCCATTTAAAGGATTTAAGGATGACAATTTTTTGTCCTAGAAGAGAGGCCTACTTACTTAAATTGCTATATGTTCTGCTACACATACCACAGGATCACGTGGAAGGACTTATTCGAAAACAAACAATGTTGGCTTTCTAACCGTGTATTAGGTATATATATATATATGTATATAAGACTGCTGGGCTCAAAAAGCTATTCAAGTAAAAATAAATGATCGCCCATTATTTTATACTCGCATGACAAAGTTTATAAAATAAATCGACCAATGATGTTTATAATGCCAAGATGTAATGATAATCTAAAATCCTTTGTCTAGGACGCATAGGAGTAAATCTAGAAAGCCCTGCAGCCGAGAGTGAGGCATAAAACCTGACGACATCTAGCGATGATGCATAAAATCAAGAAAGGTGCTCTGCGTTATTTGGATTTCCTATTCTCGGTTTGAATACAAGATGGAAGCACTTGGTGGACGAAAGCATTTTTAAAAAGTTTTTTAGAAATTACACTCGAAAAATGTGTTTTGTTTATGCGGACATTGGTAGGAATGTACTTGCTGCTGAATTTAGCTGCAAATTCACACCTTCCATATAGGTACTACGCCTGTCCCTCTGCGTGTAATATTTCGGCGGCGGCTTCTTTTTCACAGAGTACTAAAAGACCTCAACGTGTTTATTGGCACCGGACCTGATGGCATCTCGTCCCTTCTTCTAAAATGCTTCGCCTCTTCTCTGGCTAAACCTTTGAGGAAAATCTTTTATTTGTCATATTCTCCTTAAAAGAGGAGAGCCATGCGATCCTCTGTCTTCTGTGTAAAGTTCTTGAGACTCTTATCAGCGCACAATTGATAAGAAAACCCCAGGATATTCCACCTAATTCATGATCCGCGATCGTAAGTATGCGGCTTCCGATCCGGACGTTGCGTTGGAAATTTTAAAGGCCTTTGAAAGGGTCTGGCGCGATTGGATCACTTAACGGTGATATTGCTAAAATCCTTGCCTGGAGCAGAGCTAAACGTGTTGAATTTAATGTATCCAAAACATATAGTTGTATGATTTGTATGAAGAGAAACGCAAATCCCCCTCCACAAGACAGTACAGAGAAATTTCGAGAATCCTTCGTGAGCAGAACTATACGAATGTGGAACAGACTACCATTCTGGTCGGTATCTTAATCATTTTCACCTATCCCAATTAACTTTCTACTAAGCCTAGGGTATATCCTGAATTTTGGCTACATCGTAAAAAATAAAAACACCGACCCTTTTTTGGTTGCGTTTAAATAGAAAATGATAAATAGGTTCTATATGACAACCCAGCGCAAAGAAATAATGGCTTTCCACTGAAAAATTCCCAAGGTATAGTTCACTTTTGCTTGATATCAATGGAACTGTCAATGCTAGAAAGCTGCAACTCCCTTAATTAAGCGGTAGGCTGTTGTCTTATATTAGGTAGTGCTACATACAAATCAAGAAATACTTTCAGGCCGGCAAAAGTGTCAAGTGAAAGGTCAGGTGCTGAAAAATTATCAAATAGATATCTAGAAATATATCGTTGTATGTCATGCCTTTCATATTTTATGTCTTAATATATTTCCAATTACGGCAAATAATCCAACTGGCATTTTGACTTCGTGTGCAGAAGACTCAATTTCAAAATATATGAGCACATTCGTTTTCAAATACATTATTCAGTTTAAACTGCATATAAAAGTAATTTGGTGAAAGCAATGAGAAAATAGATTACATTTTCAGTGAAGCACTGTGCAGAAGATTAAAAAAATTCAAAAGATTTAGTTCATGGAAATTAAAATAAAATTTCTCCCCATGCATGTGTTTGGGATTGTTCTATATCTGTCAGGGAAACAATTTTGCTTTAGCAAAAAACAAAAATCAATTTTAATACTCGAATGAGGAACTGAATAACTGCAAGGCATAATGATTTTTCTTAATGCTCTAAAAAATCGAAATTAAAATGAAAAATGCTGAAAAACTTAATAACATTTTCTATAGGAGATACATAATGCGAAATGCTTTTATTCAAAATGAAAATATCTTTACTTGTATGCTCTCAGATTTTTGCCAGAACAAACGTTATTGGGAAAAATTTGAAGAACTTCTATAAAGTTGTTTTTTCGCTAATGTAGAAAATGCAAACCTTAGTCAGGAGTTCCTCCCAGATAGTAAAATTTAATTATTTTATTCGCGAAAATGTTTTACTTTCTATGGATTCTGTGCTTCAAAATCAACCATGCAAATGCGAAATAGGTTACCATGTATAGGGTATAGCTACCGTATAAAATAATGAGAACTTGCTGATGCCAGGAATTTTAGCCCGGAACAATAAAATTTCATCCGGGAAACTTGATATACATAGGTTGCCGTGCTCATTGTTTTCGACACAGCACCAAAGTTTAAAGCGTCCATTAAAAGTGTATAATTAATTGCACCACCTCTCCTTACAAAGAATTTTCAGTTGCTTAAAGTTTCCTAATATTTCCTTCTATTTACCTTTTTAACTGGCGATGGGAGAGGAACGTATCCATAAATTAGTCGCAAACAAATACCTTTTTCCCATTCAATCTATACTTTCAGCTTTTGTTTTAATTTAATTAGGGCTTCATGTAATTTATGGCCCAAACCTTTGTGCAATTAAATGTCATGACAGATATTCAGGAAACGGAAGGACTTTTATATCCGTGCTAAGTAAACAGGAGAGCGGTAGCATTTGGCTTGGCACAATGGCTTCCTTGAGGCGGGAAAAGTTGCAACTAAAATTCTGGAAATTGTTTGGTAATAGGAAGAATAATTCTAAATGTGAATGAAAGCAAAAATTTTACGATTTACTCTAGTAATTTGTGTACCCCTTTTTAAGCTTGCAGCGCAAATTTGGAGAAAGGCAAACTTGTGTTTATGTGTCATTAATGCGATCTTTTAATTCGTTGTTTGCCGCAGTTGAGATAAATACATGCAGGTAGCATTAATCCGGAAGTGGAGGGGAAGCATAAAAAAATGCTCCCTGTTTTAATATTCTAATAAATAGTCATTATTAACCACTTCAAATACAGAAAAATTTTCGATGATATTAGGAACTTGGATTATATCAGTAAACATTTCTTAGCAGCGGTTCCATTATTGACTTCTACATCGTTAACATGGCTGCCGAAACAATATTAACAATTAATCGATGTTCCGCACTGCACTCGTTCTCAGATCATCTTGGGGTAATACTAGAAGTGGAACTTAATGAAGGTGATATTGAATTTAAAGGACTGTTGAATATATAAAGACATGGACTGGGGTAAGTTCAGAGGTAAGTTGGACGCGGAATTTCCCGAGTCTTTAAGCCTCTTCAATCTTAACAAGATGCTTACTACCCACACCGAAGGCCGAGCGGGTTAAGGCACACGTACTCCCCTCTTGGCGTGGGTCCGATTCCTGCACAGGACACGGCGATTTATCTGGGTACCAGTGGTTGACGCAATTCTACTGACAAAAATTGTACTTGCGAAGCCACTGGGATGTAATAATTTCATGCCAAATATTGTGGCTCACTTACAACATTTGTCAGGTTAAAATTTCCCAATCTTCTCTTCCCTAATTTCCTTCCGCCTAAGCTGTGCTGTGTGCATAATACGGTTGTCCCCTGAGTTTAGGCAATACTTTGAAAAAACTACAAGATTTTCAGATACACACAACTCCATTGAGTATAATATCGTTGAGGTATTAGCTTCCTTAGCAGCTTTCCAGCAATCGTTGTCAATGATCATTTCTGAAAATTTAAATTTCCGAAACCGACGATGAATAGTTCTTTCATTAACAGTACCTTCATCCAGAACCATTACGGATACATTACCACCTAAGTGGAATTCAACAAGAAAAGGGTTCGAATTTCCCCACTTGGCCGTTTTTTTTCAATAATCATAATATTCCGTTCTCTGCTAAAATATGACGAAGCTGCATTATGTTCTGTTTTCTTCTATATTGCGGTTTTCAGTAATACGACTCAGTAGAATCATCCTGCTTTATTAAAATAGTAAATAGCGATTCTGGCAAAATAATCTGTGGAGAGTGTAGAATAGTATTTATCATGATTTCTACCCTAAAGTCGAATAAGCATTTTTTGTTCCATATTTTAGTGAGAAAAAAGCTATTTGAACGAGCTTGCAGGATATTTTTTTCTTTAACAACGAAATCCAAAGTCTCTAATAATTTATACAGTAAAGCTGAGAGTTATGTATGGAATATTGTGTTATTGACCTTGACCACTTCTTACACACCTTTATTCTTTTTTATACATTTTGATAACTTTTGCACAAAGTTGCGGTTCTATTTCTACTGAGGAGGCTTGGATATTGGCTATGTGTTCATGAATCGTCCTTGGATTAATAGCATAGACCTTTCCTTTAACAGAGTCCAAGGACTTCAAATCACATGATATCGGTGGCCAACTTGTGTCTCCGTTTCTGGAAATTACACGACCTGGGGATTTGATATGCAAAAGACCGATTGTTTTGTCATTTGTATGGCACATAGCATCATCTTGTCAAACATAGAGATCAGTTGTGTCCTTACTTTCCATTTTAGTATACAAAAGACCTCTTGTCATATCGATATAGCGCATTTCTTTGATTGAAACTGCCCTTCCATCATCGTTTCGAGGAATCGATGACACTTTCGGCCTAAAATCCGCACCAAACAGTGTATAGTTCCGGATGCGTTGATTTCTCTTGGATCTCACGTGGATTTTCTGATTCTCAAAGATAAAATGTTACTTGTCCAACACGAAACATGGATTTTAGCTTCTGATTGGATTGGACCTTACAAGCGTATTAAAACACTATGCTATGCGGCGACAGAAAGAACCAAAGAAGATGAACTGATGTTAATGGAGTATTCGATTACACTTTCAATTACTGCGGCTACATTTCTTTCCGAACGAGCAGGGAGAATTCGTTTTGGATGTTCAGAGTTTCTTATACTGACCCGATCCCTTTGATTTTTTTGATTAGGTTGCGAATAATGTTACTGTTGGCACTCGATTACGTGGAAACATTGCACGAATTTTGTCAACTGTAAATGTAATTGAACGTGAATTCTAATAATAAAATTCAATATTTTGCATGCACTCTACAATTGTGTAGCGCTCTGCATTACAAGCGTCAGATACTTACTAGATATTTGCTAATTGGACTAACTGGCTTAGGTCATTGGCTTGATTATTTGGCTTGTTGTCATTTAGGTCATTGTTATTTTAATTATTCATTGATCTGGAAGCGGACAGCAGTGCGGGCAGAAATTTTTATACAAATTAATAGTAGTTAATACACAAATAGCACCCACTGTAGATTGTTTTAATCAAACAACCATTTTTTTCCTATAATAAAATTGCAGTCATCTCCACGAAAAAGTAAATTTCATCTGTTCCTGTTAACGTTTACCTTTTTCACTTTACCTAGTCCTTGCAAAAATCTAATAAAATGGTTGTAAAAAATAGAATCCAGAATGATTTAAAGTTACGGTTAACCCCAGGCTCTGGTTCTTTTACAGAATCCCAGGTTTTATAGATCAGCATTTTACGTCCGAATTATAAAGAAGACGAGGAAAGTTTATTTGGCGCAGTGTGTTGCAACAATTGAGTAATTTTGTGAAGACCGTAAATTTTTATGTTTCTATTTTTGTTTACGTTGCCAGAGATTACGTTTCAGATGATGATGTGTACTAACGAAAATGTCAATCTTATGCCTTATTGGGGGAGTAGGATACTTTCTACCTTTCCAGTCAAAAATATTTTGCTTTCAAATTGTAGAAGTAGAAGGGCCAAACTTTTCTTATTATCTATGCTGTTTGTTGCCTGTTCAATTTAACAACAACTTATTCGGTTGTTGAAATTTACTTGTAGAAATGTAGGGATGTGGAAATATGCTGCTATTTTAGTTGTTTTGGAAAAGAACATGACATAGCTCTGCTTAGTGTATTCCTCAGTTAACCTAAAACAGGATGTTTTTTTAAAACTTATTATTTGCAAAACTTGTACCCAGAAAAGTGGATTTTAAGGACATAATGAAAAATTTTCTTGACAAAAAAACTTCTGCAAAGATAACTTTCATCTACACCCTCGTAACACGAAGGAGATTAGTTGAATGGAATATATTCAAGGGTTGACTTAGTGTAAAATAAAAATTTCCATCAACGTTTTTTCTCAATTTTCTTACGGACTACAGAAATTATCAATTCAATTGATTAAGTAATAAAATCAAAGATTTTCTATGCTTTCCTTTAAGCTTCTGCCGACATGTTAAGCACTTACATTTTCAGAGGAACTTAAGAGCACAAGTGTGAAGTATAAATCAATTGCTTCCCTGTAACGTTACCCATTCAACTCAGGATTCATGACCTCCGCTAACCTATTCTCTTTGCCCTTCACCGGCCTTCCCCAACACATGGAACGTATGTAGCACATTTTATGTACAGTCTGCTTCAAAGTTTGCTTAACTTTTATAATCATCGTTAAAATACCTTTAAAACTTCATTATCTGCCGTCATCTGCGGATATTTAATTAAGTCTCATTTTTATTTAAAAACTGTCACAGCTTGCCATTTATGTAAATTAAATTAAATTATCACATATTTGGTAGAATATTCCATTACTCCTTTCATGGGTCTGGATAAAATGAGAACATATTTGATGGACTGGTAGAATTCAGCGAAAATGTACATAGCATTTTCTGTGCCATTATTGCATGTTTTCTTTTGAGAAGGGATTGTGTGGAAAAATTGAAAGTAAGTGAATTTTTATGTTCTGGCTTTGGAAAAAAAGTTCCAGCAATAAATGTCTAGATTTTAAAGTAGAGGTATTCAAATTTGTGGTGTTTGCATTCTGAGAAAGTGCTAACAGCAGTAACTTTATGTCCCGCACCTACTTTATAGACTATAATTTTTTTTTCTTATTAGTGCACATATAAGAGTTACCGCCAGAAGTTTTGAGATAATATCTAGAAAAATCAAAAGAGACAATGAGAAGCAAATTATAGACAGATAAAGAGAGAGGGAAATTAAATACAACTACAAAAGCATACTTTTCTGCTTTTAGTGTCCACAAGGCAAATTAGACAGCTGCATATTGTAAAGTTTTCTAATTAATTATTTTACATTCAGTGTTTTTGTTTCTATAAAAATAAATAAATTTCTGAGGAAGGGGAAATAGTTTTGGTATATGAGAATATACTCTATACCATTTTCGTAGTAAATAAAACTTTTCCTGGATTAAATGAAAAACTTATTTGGATGTGAATGGTATATTGTTGGAATAAAATACAATTTATCCGAATTAATTGCATCCTTGTCAGAGTATAATGCATCTTCTGAATGTTCGGCATGAAGTTCCTCAAGGCTTTATTCGTTATCCGCTGTTTTTTTTCATTGTTTGTTAATGACTTGACTTAAGTTGTTCAAATTTCTGGCATTAAAATATATGCATGTATGTTACCTACGTACCCTGTATCGTTAAATGAGGTTATGCACCGAATCAATTCCGATCGGCAAAATGATGTATCGATAATGAACTTAGATTAAATGTTAAAAAATCTCAAGCGATCGTTATTTTTAACCGCAAAATAAGAGATCAGTAAAAAACCGCATAAAAACCAGTAAAGCGCATAAAAAGAGACTGCAACATTGCTTGGGAAAAACTGCCCTTCAGATTTTCCGGAGACAATTTTTGGAAGCAAGCATGTATAAATATAACTATTATTATATATATAACTCGTAATCGCGTTAAGCGGAATGCGTTGAAAAATCACGTAACAGAAAACAAACCGCGTGAGAAAAAACCGTGTAAAAGCAAGGAATCGCGTAAAAAAACCACCTAAATAGGTCAAAGTGTAAATAATGAGACAATTCCTTTTGTAGATGTAGTTGCTAACCATGGTATTAAATTTAACACAACGTTACTTGGGACGAATATATATGTGTTGTTATTTGTAAAGCATACGCAACCCATAGGAATTTATAGAGCTGTACTTACTTTACATCTCAGAAAATTAGAGTATACATTGTTAAAAATTTTTACGATTATTACGTATGGTGATATGATATATGGATCATTAGACTATTATTATAAACGTAGATTAAATGTGACTTTTAATAATAATTGTATTGGATATCTTTTCAATTTAGATAAATTTAGTAATATTTCTTCGTATACGAGGTCTATTCTTGGTTCTTCGTTAGGTAACTATCTTCAATATCGATGTTGTTTGATGATCTTCAAAATTGTAAACGACACGACTCCGGAATATTAATTTGAATTGCTATCATCTGTTCTCTTTGAACGAACATTGTAAATGCATTGCAAAAAATATAGATACTTGCAGTCATCTCGAATTTTCTTTATTTATGGCATAAGATTGTAGAATAGTCTCCCAATACCAATCATGATGATAAGAATTGAATCCAGTTTAAAAAGAAAATGTTTTAACTAGTTTTTTTCCCTTCTCCCTAATTGATTTTCCTTACTACACCTTTTCCTTTACTACTCTATTAGACGGGTGTACACTACTTTTCCCTTTTTCTTTTTTTTATTTTCTTTACTTGGTAGGCATCATTTTCTAAAATTATGATTGTTAACTCTAATGGTTACTTCGTAACAATGAAATCGGGCTACCTTGTACATTTGATTTTAAAGATAAGTTTTAAGGTGTGACTGCGTGTTAAGTAGTGAATTATAAATACTTGGAAAGGTTTTTTTATTACCTTCAAAACAAGACCAAATCTTTTGACACTGATTTATTTTTCCCAAGTTCGGGTAGTGAGATATGTTGATATGTTTTTGTGGTTGTAACGATTTCTGAAGGTATAAATACGGAAGAAGTTCCTTGCTTCCAGATCATTTGTTTATTAGCATTAAACGAGTATAAGTGTGTGTTTAGAACGGACGTAGGCAATTTGGAAAACTCCTCCGAAAAAAGTCGCTCAAGTCATTGCATAACTTAAAGCAGAGCGCAAAATGTCTAGAAGACTCAATATGAGCCGGTAAATGGTGCAGCGTATCTACCAGAGATCAGAGTCAGGAAGATCCCGGCTTACATCGGAGCGAGATGATCGCTTCATCGCTTTGACATTACTACGAAATCGTTGACTCAATGCAGGTCAAGTGCAACAACAGCTCCGTGAAGTTTAAGGAGTGTGCTCTGATGAGAGCAAGATATGCATTCATAGCAAATAGCAACAATGGACGAAGATGGGAGCACCGGCCGGGAAGGTTTGACAACGTGCAACGGTATATCCTGATATTCTGGCGGAACAGAGGATATTTCGTCGTACAACTTACAACATCGTTGACAAATCGATTGAACGAAGTTATCAGAGCAAGGGGGTAACACCCAATATTGAAAATAGGAAATAGAAATGCTGTTGTGTTTCGTTTCTTGTTCTCTCCCACTTTCTGTTCGCTACATTTCTAATTAGTACAATGCTTTTAATTTTAGGGTTCGGAATTCGAAATAAAAACAAAATTATGGCTAAAGTAGGTACTTGGTCTCGTTTCGAAGGGAATGAAATAACTCTTCCAAGTATATATAACTCATTGCTAAATACGCAGTCATACCTGAAAAAATTGTCTTTAAACTCAAATGTGCAAGGTGACCCGATTCCACTGCACCGAACTGTAGTAGTTCGATTTTCTTTCTTTTTGTTTTCTTTTGAATTTTGAAGCATATCCTTGAATTAGTAAAGTAGCACACTAAAAGAATTTATGTATTATAGTTTATTGTGTTCAGTAAATAAATGAATAATAATGATTTTTTTGTGTAGATAGGTACTTTATTCAAACGTTATAAAAAGAAAAACTCAAGAAACCCACGCTCTAGCTAAACTATTAAATTATATATACAAAAGATATATAAAAAAGATACAAAAGGCTATAAAAAGGCAATTAAAAACAATACATACAGAAAGGTCATAAGAAAATATGAAAAATTGCACAAAACTAATATAAAAATGTAAGATAAAGGTACATAAAAAGGAAATATAAATGGCCCTAAACAAACGATAGAGTTAGAAGGTAAGAATAGAGTCCCGCGAGACCACCCTGTAGAATCGTGTACGACTACAAAGTGCTCCCGTGTTAGCCTGGGAAGATGCACCTCGGTTTACCAAGCAGAAATGCTTGCTCTGGTTCGTGCGTTGGACTACTTAAAAGAGGGTCAGGTGCGAGGGAGTAAAATCCTCATTGCACTGGACAATCAAGCGGTGGTCAGATGCATGGATCGGACGGAGGTGGTCTCATCCCTGGCGATGGAATGTGTGCAAAAGCTCAACGAGTATGCTTCAGAAAATGAGGTAACACTCTGTTGGGTTAGAGGACACACTGGGATCGATGGGAACGAAAAAGCTGACGCCCTAGCAAAGCAGGGTTCGGCTATGGAGTTCCTAGGGTCGGAACCTTTCTCTGCCGTTGGTGGGGGAATGGTGAAAGCCCTAATCGAGAATTGGGTCATAAAGGAACATCAAAATCGATGGGATAGTTGGCGTGGAGCAGCTAACCTATAGGCAAATGCTCGATATGACAAGGGGCGTCAAGGTCAGGGATCTGCCAAGAAATCTCCCGGCAGGGGGAACTGGCTGAGACGGCTCTTGGCAGAGGGATGAAAAGGGACCATTTGACGAGGTCTGGTTAGTGATCCCTCGAATATCTTTCATAATAAGTGCTCCCGGCATCACTTCAGCTATCTACGCTAATGTTGCAACTCTATTTTAATGAAAATTTTATTTAGAGTAGAATGTTATATATAATTTTAAGTTTCATCAAAAATATAATTAAAAGATTGAAAGAGAAAAAATTTTTCCTACGCTTATATACGCCGAAGTAATAGGCTTTCAAATATTCATAAAAATATTATATTTTTAATTTGTTAAAACAATAGGGAATATATCAAATAGATATCTACATAAAAATTGTCCTTGGTTTTTTATCTACCTCGGATCTTTAAATCCCTACACCGGTTGTATGCAGATACAGGCTTTAAGAGCTCATTCACAAATTCATCGTGTGCTCCTGTACATCCTGTCATGGAAGATTCTAATTATTTCTGGTGATACCAAATAAACCACTCGTTCTACATTTCAGATAGAGATCTGGTTCGTGGAAAGCAAGTATTTGGGAAAGAAATTCTCCTTTACGCTTCATTTTAACGTTCATTTTACAAATTCTGTAATGTCAGGAAAACGGAAAAAGGAAACGCTTGTGTGAACAAAAACGAAAAGCAGATTATATGTATTCGAAAATTGACTTGAAAAGGGCTGATGTGTACGAATTCTAATTTTGTCAACGATACGAAGCTTCTGGTGTTTGCAGTAACTTTTACGTTTCCATGAAATATCTAGTCAACGCGGCGGATGTGCACCAAAAGTTAAATTAAACACAGCCGACAAAGTGCCTCCCCTGAGGACGTTCGAGGCGGAGATAGAAAATCTACATATATACAAATTTTCGAGTCGCATATATACGCAAGTATGTACGTATAGTAGCGTTCAAAAAACAAGGACCAAATTCACAAGACGACCATTTGAGTAAACTGCACGAAACAGCGATAAATATTAAGTTTTACGAGGAGCCTTATCTTTTTATGGGACGCCGCCTTTTTCCACTTTTGCTATTTATTCTGCTTAAACCTAATTGATTCGCGCTCGGCTGCCGTAATTGCTTTCAAATTCGGCTTAAAAACGATTTAGGGAATTTTAATTCAACACAGTTGCCAGTAATGGGATAATGCCGGGATGGATGTCCTGTGTGCTGCCCACAAGTGTGACTGCGTCCAATTAATGTTTATGCATGAAACATGGGATCCCATTCAGAATCTGTTAAAGTCGTGTATGTCGCAAGCTGTCAATAATTGCTGGGATTGTTGGGATTAAACATGAAAAGTAAGGAGCAAATGCAAGAGTGGGAAATTACTCGGTTCCGAGATTAAAACAGTTGGAAATTCAGCACTGTCCACATTTAATTGCAGAAAAAGATGATGGGCTACCGTACTGTACGTTTCTGTTATTTAATTTAAAACTTTTACACCAAATGGAAATGCTGTATATACACGTGAAATGCAATAACTGCACTATACATTACAATGCAAATGCAAATTTTGCTGATAGGGGAACCTGCATTTTTGAAGGCAAACCCTTTAAATACGTTTAAGTGTGGATTTAAATTTTACCATTTCGGTATAAATTAAGGGAATTTATTTCCCAGAAATTATTCCCTGCGCCATTTTCAATATTTATTTTAGAATGCTGCTGTGAAAGAATAAATTCAGTTTTTGTACTGTTCTCTTTTATTTTAGTGATGAGAATGCATCAAAAAATTTGTTTGTGCCGAGATACCCGTCCGTGACGACTATGTAGCACAAATCCATAAATATTTGTAGTTTAGAGGTTTAATCTGTTTTTACAGCTCTCAAGTGTTTTTTTTTGATACAGTTCCCACGATAACTTCATTTAACACAGAACAAATGAATGCGGAACAATTTTCTTCATGTATGCTTGGGTAAAAAAAAATATATTTTTCGCTGAAGGGAGAAAAAATGTAATTTCAAGTGATGTGTAACAAAACAGAACTATGAAGCTAAAATAATAGTATTCAAAAATTTTATTTGCAATTGGAAGATAATATGGGAAAAATTCACGGAAAAAGCTTTACTACTGAAGAAGCACTGTTGATAATATTTTCTCTTATTTATGCCAATGGCAATGGGATATCCACCCCATTTTAGCTTTACAAATGTTTGAAATTAATTAGTCAAAGAATTATATTCTAGTTTTCAGGTAATTGTTAATTAATAATTAAGTCCGTATTTATTCCGTATCGTTATTTTTTGTTTTTGTTTTTTCTAAAGATTCACCAAATTACTGCTTAGTTAGCAATACAGAAAGACAATAAAATATAAAAATTAAAAAACAAACAATAAATTGAAATGAAGATAAAGATAATTTAATGAAATAAAAATAAATGAAGCTAACAAAATGGAAAAAGAACACTTGATGGAACTTAAATTTCAAAAATCAAAATTGAAAAAATTTTTTCCCTTGTTTAATTTTGCTTTTTGTTAGTTTGTTTTAATTTATAAGCATGAATTTTTTATGGGATCAAAAAGAAATTTGCAAAAACACATATAGAGAAAGAACACTTGATAGAATTAAGGGCCTATTCCAATCCAAGTCTTCGTCTTCATCTAGATTTAATTAGTATTTTTTTTTCATTTTAAATATTGATTCATGGCATTTTTATTTAAAAATAAATTCATGCAAACGACCGTCTCTGTGTTTTTTATATTTGATTCTGGAACAACAATTTTTGGCCATTTTTCCACATAATTCGGCGCTAATACCAATGATACGGATAATGTTGGTTTTAAAGTTATAGAGTGTTTGTGGTTTAAAGCCAACCAGTAAACCAATGATTTCACAAAACCCTACAGAAAAGAAAATTCCAAAGGAGTTATCTCGCATGATCTTGATGGACATTCTTAAGATTTCACGGTCGCTGAACTTTTCTCTCAATAAATTAATTGTGCCACGAGATATTGCACCATCTTGCTGAAACCACATGTCGTTCAGATCAAAATCATCCAATTTATGCCAGAAAAAAATCAGTAATCATGCAATCCCGACTATTGCTCTGAATTGTATAGTCTTTTACTATCCCATCGTGCATATTTACAACCAGGTCGGAATCTAATTCAATTTTGTTATCTATGGACACGCTACGGAGTGAGCACATTTTCAATCTTCACATTTCTGGTATCACGCGGCTGTGAAGTTGGTATATGGAAAGCTGGATCACAAAAGTGTGCCGGTTCAAAATTAAAAGAATGTAGTGTCTATTTATACATCAGTTTATTTCCTTAATATTGTAAACAGCAATATAACTTGCTATTCCAAGACGAAATATACAAATTTCAGAAGTTTTGCCTGTCTGTCTGTTGGTTTGTCAAATGTTTTTGAGAAAACAACTAGTCTATTTTTAAGGAAACTTAATTGTGTCTTTCGTTGAGTAAACAGCTTTCTGCAAGTATTATCATTGATAAGTTGCCAATGCAAACTCCACCAGTCCCACGGCATCAATTACACACCACGATGCTCTGCCGTTAGTAATATTGAGTTCATAATACCTTCCTGGTTATATACCTAGAATTCATATTCCCGTGGTCCTATTCTATCAACAACTTTGCAACTTTTTACTTTGAATTTTTGACAATATAAACAAAAAAGGTTTAACTGATAGGTGTACTTGAGAATGATACACACTGTAATGAGACTCTCTCAGATGCTGTTGTGTCGGATATCCCAAAACACTGCGTGATCTATTTGCTGTTGTGTTATCTTGTAATATAACACATCCAGCTAATTTCTGGATAAAATACAAAACTTATTTTTTCTGAGGACTTAGTCAGACGCCAACAAAACGAAACAGAAAAGCAATATCTACTACATTTGTAAAAATAACTCGAACACAAATTATCTAGTAGTTTTGTACTCGTATTACTTTGCGTTATACCCACGAGGGTGAGCCTTCTGTGCACATAAAGTGGTACATTACTAGGGAACCCCGGAAATCTTTCCGATCTTTTTACGAAAATTAGCAACTTCAGTCAGCAACTTAATTCAAATGAAATACGAAACAGAGTAGGTACTATGAAAATGTATTCGAAATAGATGCTTACGAATGAAACGAACAGAAAAAGTGTTCTTAAAACTATCAATTTAAAAACGGAAGAGACAATCCTTCTTAAGAGAGCTAAACAAATACCTTTACTATTTTTTTTAATTTATTATTTATTAATAAGTTTTATGTATTTAGATTACTCATTTCATAATCATTTATTTGATACACCACACAGTGAAGCAAAAAACAAAAAAGACCGGCCAAGTGCGAGTCGGATTCGCGCGCGAAGGGTTCCGTCCCATTATCTATAAAAAAATCAAGTTTGTTGTATGGGAGCCCCACTTAAATATTTATTTTATTCTGTTTTAAGTATTTATTTTTAAAGTGAATATATAACTAAATATTCTGTGAATATTTCAAGCGTCTACCTGTTGCCGTTATCAATATCGAGCAAAAACAAGCAAAAAAAAATCACGTTTGTTGTATGGGAGCCCCCTTAAATATTTTTTTTATTCTGTTTTTTAGTATTTGTTGTTATAGCGGCAACAGAAATACATCATCTGTGAAAATTTCAACTGTCTAACTATCACGGTTCATGAGATACAGCCTGGTGACAGACGGACGGACGGACGGACAGCGGAGCCTTAGTAAT
>QYTT01089922.1:6530-20633 GCA_006980735.1 Dasypogon diadema
ACCGAGATCTAGTTTAAGAAGTTGCGCACCGTACGTACGAATGATAGATCTCTTGGAAAATTTACTAAAGGAATTAATGATACATCTGTTTCTGTATCTATAAGGAAAGTTAGGTTTGTGTTTTTGCATATAATAAATAAGCGGCTGGATTGTGGTTACCTTCAGACGGCCGCTTCGTTGGAAATGTTGGAAATGTTGACACTTGCTTTTTGATTCTACTATGATTTTAGATTTGATTCGACTTGATTTTAGATTCTACTATGAGAGCAGTGACGAAAATCCTGACTATGATTGTTGAAAGCCCTATTTTCGAACCACGTCGTTGGGCTACTATGGCAAAAGGTGCGCAATTTAACCTTTGCTAGTACTTCTGTATTTTGCATTATAGTTTGCTCTTGCTTTTGCATATTTTTTGCTTCTCCAGAGTTAGCTTGTGTTGGGATTCCTGGCATATTGTAGCTGTAATCACGGTCGTAGCCACTTATATTGGAAATTATCCATATTTCGCATAGTAGCGATACAATTCAATGCATTTTAACATTTTTAGAATGCTATTTTTAAGCCGACTAGATTAGATTTTTTAAATTAGAATCATAGATGGTAAGTCACATTATTGTGTTAAGGTTTACACTGGTTAATTCTATCAAAATTATATGATATTTGAAATATTTCAGAAGATATAATATTGGATTTAGAATCGTTCACTATTTTTTTTTAAGTCGAATGTTACTGATTTAAGAAAAACCAAAATAATACTATTTTAAATAGGATGAACTGTTTCAAAAAATTCGATGTAATATAATTTCATTTAACTCTTACCAACTTAAAATTTAAAAAAAATTCTTACTAAATCCAAGAATTTTTATTAATCCTAAAATTCACAGAAATAATTCTTACTATTGAAAAACTTACGCATTAACATTTAACAAAAATATTTTTTTGAGGGAAATCCAGTAAATTAATTATTATGGTTCTTTCCTATGCGTATTCCATGTGTTTAACTTGCTAAAAATTCTAAAGAAGATTAACTTCGATTTAAAAAACTTGCGAGCTATTCAATTATAAAAATGTTATTTAAATTTAAACTTTTATCTGATGGTCGCAAACTTTTACTCTGTCATTGGTCAATGCTGGATGACTATTATCCAGCTATAATTATGCTTGGATGAATGATGGTGCACATTGTAGGTGATAAGTACAATTTGTGGAAGTTTTTGTGTCTCATTCAATTTTATTGAAATTTTGTCCGTATATAATGAATCAATATTCGACAAGAGTAATGTTCGTTTTAATAGCAGGAATGATGATTAGGCGGATTATTTCTTCAACGTGCTTGGTGTTATCTAAAATGCCCTTTACGAATCGGTGTTTTCGTGGTCACTCTCGTTTCCACAATAATTATATAATTTTCTTTTTGTGTTTTGACGATGCACTTTTATGGCGATCATCTGCGTCAAATTGGTTTTTCTTGCTTACCAAACCTTTTTGTTCCCATGTGCTGCAATACCACAATATTTTTATCGAAATAAAAACAACATCACTTTAAATAGTAATTTCTAATGAACTAATTATATATCCGATTAAAATTTTATATTCAGCTCATGACTGACAGCACTGTTTCAACAACGCTAATTCCAAATAGAATGAAGGGTTGACACTTTAAATTTTAGAGCATCAGGATTACCTTCCTCTTTTTAATCACTTTATTGAAGTTTTTAGAGGTTTTTCCATTTAGAGGATGATATACTTGTTGCAGCATTGCAAACCTTTGCATCCTCCGTGTCTGGCAACAATGTGTGTTGATATGAACTCGAACCTCACTAGGGTGTCTATTTCAGTTTTCTACACGCTTCTTATTTTGTTCTCAACGTACTGAATTTCTTTAATATCGTTAATTTCCTTACAACACGAATAGGTGGTCTGAAATGTCTTGTAGACTAGTGTACTGGGTCTCGCCATATTTTTCGGTCACCAATATTGCATACCAAGTATACCTTACACTTAATTTAACTTGAAAAATCTTTTTCCTTCATTTTTTTCTCATAGCTTGAGATGTGTAAAATGATATAATCTTTATTTTATACCGGTATTCCCCTTACAACAAGGTAACTAATTTTCTATGGTACAGCGAAAAGTAACCGGTGCCTACTTATATTAAGATTTTTATTTTTACAGAAAACTAAACATCAGAAGAAATTAGGTGCTACGGCAACTAATTGCTTGGGAATCCACGCTATAATCACTAGGTCCAATTGTAACATTTATCAACAATCAGATGAGTCCCTGTGGATCAATAAATTCAGGGATCATTAGGAAAAAAATTTCTCATTTCGTTTTAAGTCAGTTTTCATAAGAACTTAGCATAACCAGAATTAAAATTCAGCATTGAGAAATATTTTATCTTTAATTATGTATGTCGACGGTAAATGCATGTTCATGTAGAAAATCTTTTACTTTCCGGTATAATCCCAAAAATACTCTAGGGAACTTTTCCATTAAATTCTAAGTCTCCCTGATTGCTGCTCTTAATCCATTAGATTTTATCTTGCAATATGAAAGTAATATTTGGCACAAGGGACTTCATTGAATTCTAATGAGGAGAGGGAAAATTCTAAAAGGAATAGTTCCCTTTTTTGGTGAAATACTTCAGAAGAAAACAGTTTAATTTTCTTCATTTCAGATGGAAATTTCTAGAAATTATTCAGGGGCTTGTAAAGCTTATAATAATAAATATATGAAACTACTTTGCCAAAGAGAAACGAGGATTAAAAATGAATTATATATAGAACACTGCCTCAATACATGAATGTATGTAAAATTTGGTGGTCTTCAATGTTATACTGCAGAAAAGACAAAAAAAAATAGTTTCAAATCTGTATGAAGTCAAACATCTGAAAATCTAGCCCCAAATTAACTCTTCCAAAAAATTATTGGAACAAATCTTTCTGAGAATTGGATTTCGGTAATCAACCTGTCATATCTTAAAGCAAGAAAATCCTGTAAAGTTGTGTGTAAACAAACTAAGACAAACCAGTATAACCTTGGTTATTCAACACGGCCTTTCATCCAATTTTCCTAAGACGTTAAGGACTTTTGTGTCCCAAATCTCTTATGAAAAACTAAAACAATTCGTGGCAATATCCTAAAATCCCCA
This sequence comes from Dasypogon diadema, assembly GCA_006980735.1. Lineage (NCBI taxonomy): Eukaryota > Metazoa > Arthropoda > Insecta > Diptera > Asilidae > Dasypogon > Dasypogon diadema. Next base: position 9,685 of record QYTT01089922.1, read on the forward strand.
AGGCAAAGCGAGCTTATCCCCAAAATTGAACACTCCTGAGTAAACCTGTACGTTCAGATATACAGATAAAAACTACATGTACAACATAGACACATAGTGAAAACACTTCTCCCAGAACTGATTTTAAAAATTTAGGTTGACGTTATCTGCTCTGAGCCCTTTTTATTGACTTTTGTGACTTAATTTAAATTGCCTTTCCTCAATTTTCAAGTAAACGGTGCAATCTGGGGATTAGTCTTACTTGAAAAGACGCGCTAGGGGTGTTTAACTTCTTCTGGTATCCATCCTACTAAATTTTTGTTCTTATTCACCGCCGGAGTTGTAATCTACTTTGGAAGTTTGCAGACGAGCTGAATATCCTTTCGAATGAGGAAAGAAATTCTATGGACATATATGATCTAAGTATGGGTAAACGTTTTCCCTTCTCAAAAAGGGAAAAAGTCTGTTGACAGAAAATCACCGAAGAAAGCGGATTAATCCATCTAATTTGCAATGTAAAATTGGGATTGCGGGCTGAAAACTTTACGGGTAACTTTAATTAATTCAATCATTCCGAAATATTGTGTTTAGGTTGAATAACAATAAAATTGCTTTGAAGAAGTTGTAAAACTGTACAAAATTCGTTAACGAAGCACTGGCATTGGCAGGGACCAAAAATAACTGGTATTTTTTAATTTTTAAACTAAAAAAGCTGATAGAAGATGTGATCGTATAGTTAAATAAACTATACCAAAATGTTGTTCATGGAGTCCTCTTTCGGTTCCTGTAAAGCTTTTCAAAATTTAGCTTTTTTTACAAAAAGGACTTCTTTAACTGTTATTTCTAGCCGGCAATAATTTGAAGCAAATAAAATAAGCCCCAAAAGTCCAAATTTTTTTTCGTCAATAATAAAAAGCCAGCATGGCTTTTTTTTTCGAGCCGAAAGTAGCAAGTTTTGAGAGCTGGTTACTTGTACAAGCAAATATAAAAAGCCAGCTCGACTTTACATTTTTTCAAGCCCGAGTTTTCAAAACTGTCTTCAAAAAAAGAAACTAGTCGCTGGCACTCTCTCAAAATCCACAAAATTGTCGAAGCTTCACTTTCACCATTTTTTTGTGATAAAATTATTATAGATTTCCATATGGCCACAAAGTCGAAAGCGACCGAAGGAATATTTATATTTGGTTTGCTTTCAGTCATAACTACGGTTATGGGCGGTTTCTCAGAGACACTGTGCTATCGTTAATTATAGCTGAAGCTATGGTATCCCCTTTTAGTCCTTATGGACCACTCCTTGTTTTCCTTTTCATTCGCCCATTCAGTACTACAATTGATTTCCAGTTGACCTAAAACACGTAAAGCATGAAGTACAGGAAGCTAATGTATCCGAAGAATGTCCGAAGTAAATTTCCGACCAGTTATTTATTTTTCCCAGAAAAAAGTACCAAGTCCTTTAGCTTGTTCTCCTTGCCTCCAAATTATTATCGGCTAGAAGTAACAAGTAAAATGTGCTTTTTTTAAAAAAAAAAAAAGTCGAAACTGGATTGGTCCCTGCTTATTGGAGAATGTAGTTTTAACGACATTTGGTCGTTCTTTAGGAAGCGTAATACAGTCAGTTATGACAACAACTTTGGCACAGACAGTATTCCTCGCGTGCAACCTGTTATTGACCTTGGCGTGAGACTTGATTCAAAGCTTGATTTCATTTCCCATCTTAATCATGTGTTTTCTAGAAGTAATTCCATGCTTGGTTGCATTAAGCGCTGGTTCAAGGAGGTTTGTAACCGTCAGGTTTCGTTGACGTTATATAACTCTTTCGTTACACCACTACTTCTACATCTCAGGTATAGAATTTTTTCTATGCTGTGCAAATTGACCGTATCGAATCGGTTCAGTGTAAGTTCATTAGGTTTGCGCTCAGAGATCTGACTTAGGACCTTAGGATGATCCTATGATCCTCCCACCGTATCACAAGCGACTTAATCTTATTGGACTGATTCTCTGTAAATTCGACGGTAAGTTGCCGATATATAGTGTTTATTCGCCAGCTCTTAAACACTAACATTGATTCTTCTGAGCTCCGGGGTAGGGAGTCCTTCAGGTTTAATAATCGCAGGGTATCCCTCTTCTACATATTAACTTTTCTAAAACTAACTACGGTTAGTACGAGCTTATTAACCGCATGTGTTTGGCGATTAACCGCATTTTGGAGTACTTCTACTTGAATGTTACTTAAAATGTGCTTAAGAATCGTCTTCATGTGGTTCTCTGACTCTTTGAGTAAGTGTTAACGTTAAATGTTTCATGGGTTAATAATTTGTATTCTGTTGCCTACAACAAAGTTCACATAGGAACACTTCATTGCATATTTTTCCATTAAGTGATGTATTTATAATGAATTGCCTACGCTTTTATTGTAAGATGATGGCAGAGAAAAGCTGATGTTTAAGAAGGAAGCGATCTTAGGCTGTGCTCCGTATTAAGCAGCTGCAGCTGGTTTTGTAAGTTATCTTGAAATTTCTGTGTTTGCGTACCTACGTGGGAATTTTTAACTCTGCCACATAAGCATTTTGATTACACTTGAGTTTCCCTTCTAGCCCAGAAGACGCACTTCTTGGCAAGGAGCCAAGAAACATTTACCCATCTCCGCATAAAGCGTTCACGCATTTATGGAAATGCGTTAAGATTGGGCTCCCCGACAAGCATGCAAACAAATAACTGTTAATAGTGTTAACCCAGTTAGAAGGACATAGTAATTTGTTAGTGAATTAAGAATGAAAAAACAAAAATAATCACAAGGCAAGACGAAGACGGTTCTTTAGTACAGCCTTGGACACATTAAGGTCAAAATGGATCCCAACACGATTATCAGCTGCGCACATGCGGTTGACAGGCTCATTTTTACCATAGTTGGTTCTAGAAAAATTGATATGCAAAAGGGGAACACCCCTGAGACCACGATCGTTTGCCCTAAAAGGCACCCTGTTCCGGAGCACCAGAAAGTCGGCATTAGAGCTAAAGAGCTGGTGGACGAAAACTATGTCGGCAATCTCTAGCCGCTTCTCCAAGAAATCAAGCCCGATCCCAAAGATCCCGAAGCGCAAATCGAATAAAGTTGCGTTGGACAGATTCGATACGGTTGATGTGGACAGCATAGAATGGGTTCCAAACCTGGGACGCGTAATCAAGAATCGGTCTGGCAAACGAGTTATATAAAGTTAAGGAGACCTGAAGGTCAGAAAACTCCTTGGACCAACGCTTGATGAAACCTAGCACAGAGTTACTCTTGGAGACAACATAATCGACATGGGAAATGAAGTCGAACTTCGAATCGAATTTCAAACCAAGGTCCATAACGCATTGAACGCGGGGTATGACATCCGAACCAAGTATATAAACATAGCTAATAGCATCGCGCCTCCTGAAGAATGACATGACCTCACATTTGTTGATATTAAGTTCAAGGTCGTTGTGCCCACACCACCAGATTTAAATCACCTTGAAGAGAAGCACAGGCGCTGACATCCTAAATCAAAGAGAATATCTTCATGTCATCGGCATAGATTAAAACATTAGAGTGCTTCAAAAGACAGATGATGTCATCAATAGACAGGACAAAAATAAGAGGGCCGAGATGGCTGCCCTCAATAATCAATGTAGCGTCAATAATCCTGGACTGGGAGCCGCGGAACAACACCTGGTAAGATCTGTCGGATAGATACGTGGTCGCCTTCCATACCACACCACGATACCGTCAGTAATTATTTTTTATACAAGCCGTCGTTTAATTCGATAAAAACAAGATAATGTATTTAAAATTCACGCATACTTCATAGCACGCACAAATCGCCATCTAGCCTAGGCGAACCAACAAACTAGGGGAATCTAACAAATTTTTCCGCAAAAAAAAAAATAATATAATATATAATAAACAAATATTTGTCTCAACTGCTGTCAAAAATTGCGACGTTTTCAACAAAATCAACTTTTCAATATAATCTTTCAGCATTTTTTTCCTCACATACCCTGTAGTTGTCTTAAAAATGTTATAGACAACGTAAAAGTATCACTCACGGAGCTAAAACAATTACCAATTTCAATATTTCTTGGGATTTTTACAGAAACAACAAAACACAAATCAAACATCTTTACTCATAGAAGAACAAATGCTTCCTGAAGAAGTTAATCCTATAAATATCAACCAATTTCTTCAAATTAAATTACGTAACTTACTATTTCCAGTACAAATTAATCCCATAATTAAGTCCTTTTCTGAAGTACCTAATAGGACTAATTGCTGATTAGGTATGATAAGTGCTTCCGCACAGGAAATCATCTGAGCCTTGACAAATGAACCAAAGTACATACTCCCTTTTGATTTCCATAGACCAGGAATTCAATCAAATTTCACAAAGTCCTACTTTTCGGATCAATTTGAAAGGATTCATTGGGCGCACAGGAAGTAAGTGGAGCCAACGGAAAAAGCATTGTAGGAAATCTTAAAGCGGAACCCAATTGAATACGTCAGAAGTATAAAGTGAAAATAGGTAAATATTAGATGGCACTTCTGGTTTACATAAGGAAACCAAAAACGTCGATTTCCTCTCAGCATCCGCAATTTTATTATCATAGAATTTAGTTAAAGTTAAAAGTATATATATGGATCAAGGAAAAACGAATTGTTTTCTCGTTGTATCTAAATTAGAAAGTAGAAACAGTAGCCGCTTATCTATTGGAAAAATGCAAAAAGTTATTCCCAAAAACACTACGAAAATATACGTGATATGATAGCAAAGCAGGAAAACTCAATTTTTTCAACTTCCCTTTAGTTATTTAAAAAGCGTAAATATGTACTTTATATAAGTGCAGACCACTATATTTTGGTAACGTATCTGACAGCTCCTTATGGGAAAAATATTTTTAATGATCACCGGCTTAAAGTAGGACCTGTATGGAAGTTGATATCGAGTATCAATATCTGGGATAAGTTCTTAATTCTTGACCATGTAAAATTTGGCGCTATCGGTACTCATTATTTTAACAGTTTTCAAAATATTCCGAGCAAGTTAAATAGTCGGACTTCACTTTTTGGTCCATATCTTCCTAACTGTTAAAATTGAAATTTATATTCGACATACAATAAAATAGGAGTAAAGTAATGTGCTGGCCCCTTTTTAGTTAATTTCAAGAAGAATTCCATAATTGTTAGCTCATAATGTTCAATTCCCCTATCACTTTTAACAACTATACAAGTGACTTTTCCGGTTTCCTTTCCAATGCCATTGAGTATGCGGACGACCTTTTGTGTACCCATCAGATCTATATACCGATTTCATCCCCTCTATTGACAAGAAGATTGTTTTATTATCAGGCCAAACAAGAACTCCTGGTTTAATAACGATTGTAATTTTGTTGCGAGTTCGCATCATCCAGTTAGTACACAAACTTCGCCACCACTACCCTCTGTTTTCCACAAGGGCTGCTTCGTTTCCGGACAAGATAAGTCTTTAAAGTTCTTTCTAATTTCGAGGTATCCAAAGTCAATGGAGCTAATAGTATCTCGCTGCTGCTAAGCCTCTGAGGAAAATATCTCATATATTATTATTATTATAAATCCTGGTCACATATTTCCAACATCTCGGTTTCATTTCAAAATTCTAAGAAGGCAGAGTAATTTAAATCTTTTACAGTAAATAAATTGCAGTGTCTATACTATTGCCATTTTATGAAAAAATTCAAATCATTACGCTGAAGCACTCACTATGAGTGCTAGCAGCTCAGATTCAGGGGGGTAAAAAAAACTCCCACAAACAAGAAAGGTAACATTCAAAAACAAAATTGAAATCAGTATTCCTAAAGTGGTAGGGCCCACTGAAGTGGTCACCACGAAGACGCCAGATGTAGTGCGGGTAGCAGCAGCAGAGCTTGAAGGAGGTTCAACAGCAGGATCAGTAGCAGGGCCATCATCAACGGCTGCAACGGCACAAGTTGATGACCCAGTTCTAAAGTTGTCGGAGGTGGTAAATGCGGCCACCAATATTGAAACGGTGTCTCCCTTACAGATAGTGCGTCCTCCTGTGGGGAAAAAAGTGAAATCAAGGGACTTCCGTGATAGTAGCAGGGACCAGATACGCCCAACAGGTAGGTGGAAGTTCCACTAAGAGCCTAAGGTAGAGGGAAATTCGTGGCCCCTCGTCCACCCCCGTCGGAGGCAGGCAAGCCTCGACCTATAACTGACGAACTGATCGCCTCGGCACGGGAGCGGTTTGGAAGACTAGGTTCCAGTAACCCTAGGGCTCGGTTGGAGGACGCTTTCGTGTTGAGCCGCCCGCCAAACGCACCTTTGAGCACACTGGCCACACAGACCCTCTGGGATGTCTATTTGGATATGCGACCCTCCGAATCTAGTCTGGCTAGATGGCGTGTTCACCTAGGGTTGGATTTGAGCGTGATTGCGGGGATAACTAACAGAGTAATCTATAGTTATCCATTCAATTGCAAAGACTCTGATGTGGTATTAAAACTGCTGCATCACAATCTTATGCATCCAAATCAGCTGTCGCACATCGGCCGGCGGATTCAGTGGGTTTGATCACTCTGTGGTGGGGAGGGTACTCTGTTCCACAGGTACTTTGCTTGCCCAGTGCTGGGTGGTCTAATAGACCTCGTTGGCCTCATATGCCGATTGGTAAACCCGTCATGCGGCATCACCAGAACATCGTTTCTACTCGAGCCAAGGACCTGCAATGGGGGTGAACTGCTTGGTTAACTTCGTGCTGACGCTGGCCAAGTCCACGATTCACTTATATTGCTTAAGGGTGGAGAGTGGGTATCACACCACGGATACAGTACATGAACACACACGGCCTTTAAGGCTTCGTTGCCAGGTTGCAGAGGCGCTTGCGCCTGCAACCGTGCAGGACGGCATACTGACCTCTCATTGGTAGTGCAGGCTGCGGTGTTTGCAGCACTTACAAAGCTGGAGTAATGCCGGGAGCAACTTCTGGGCCTTCATGAGCCTACAGTGTCTTCCCGCGGAACTCTATTCCTTAATTCAAAATGTATTTTAGGTCATCGTTAACTTCATTATATACTTTTGTATGTCTTTTTACCTAACATTTGTATCATATGTAATTTTGTGTCTTTCTATTCTAGTTTTTGTGTCCTTTTGTGTGTATTAATATTTGTGTGCCTATTGCTATTCTTTTTGTGTTTTCTGTATGCAATGTTTTGTGGCTATATTGTACAGTTTTATATGTATTGTATGTATATATATATAAGATAGTTTAGCTAGTTTCGCGTCCCTTTTTGTGCCTTTGTTATTTACAATGTTTACATATTAAAGCGCCCATATACATAAAAAAGACAAAGGTTAAAAGGTATTTTTCATAATTATGGAAATTCTCCTATGTTCATCCAATTCTTAAAAAGGTGAAGGAATGTGATCAGTCCAACTACAGACAAATAGTAATCATTTAGAGTTTGCGAAGGTTTTTGACACCCTTATCAACGAAAATTAGATAAAATACTTCGAGATATTGTACGTGATATATTATCGCCGACCTGGCCTTTAATCCGGATGCTCAGTGGGTGATTTGATAACGATCTTTACGAGCGTTGGTATCACAGTGGTTTCGTTGGACATCTCGAAGTTATTTAAAAGAGTCTGGCGTTCTGCTCTTTTAACCAAGCTTCCAGCACTTGGTCTTGACCCTTTTCTTCTTATCTGGATTGGAAATTTCCCTTCTGACGGTTCCATCTATATTACTTTGGGCGAAGTCATCTGTAACGCTTACAACATTAATACCGGAGTGCCACAACGCTCTGTATTGCCCCGCCCCCACACCACCACTCTCTTTCTGCTTTTTATTAATGAACTCTCACATCTTACGTCCAATCATATTCACTTACTCGTTTGAATCATCGTTTGAATCGTTGGCCGACTCCCGTGGTACGGTGATAACAATCGAGCAGGCATGATTGAGTAACTTTACTACTAAAATGCTTGCCTGGGGCAAGACTCGAAGCTTCCTCATGTCCCTTAAAAGCAGTTCGAATCCCACTCAACCCCTCTTAGTTAATGGGGTGAGCATTTCAAAGTCTCCTAGCTTGAGCATATCAATGGTTCAGGTATCCAAGAATCTTAATTGGATGGACCATATCTTTACTATTGCAAAGAATGCGATGAAATGCCTGAACTTTCTTTATTGATGCAAGAAATACGTTAACCCATCCGACTAAATACTCATATACAAGGCTTATGTCAGACCTGAATTTAATTCTCAGATTTGACTAAGGAAAGCACATACTGCGTTGGAAAAAGCCAAAAAAACCATTCAAGCTGATTGGCGATAATACGATTACTTCTAAAATTGATTCCCTGGAGCACACAAGCAATATCGCTTGCCTAACGCTCTTTTATCGCTACTTTAATGGAGGTTGCTCCAACGAAATCTCTAGTTCGATTCCTTGTAGATCAATCTCTAAGCATAGTACCCACACCTCGAGTCATCTATACCTTTTTATCCTTAAGACAAGGTCTAGCAGAACAGTTTTACAACTACAACCACTGTTCTAGTTTAATACTACCGTAGAAAAATTTTTGGCACCTAATTTCACTTCCTTCCCCCTCTCCATTGTGGAGATATCTAAAAAAAAACTTATTTTTCGTACGAACTTTAACTTTAAATTTTGTCCTCATGACCTTGAACTTCTACATTCTGGCGTCAAATAGTATCATTACGTCATATGTCTTTTTTAAAGAAATTACGAATTCGCCACGTTCTCGTGTTCGTCGTTCATGTGTTAACAATGAGAAAATTTACCTCAATTTATGCTCAGAAATGAAATGATTCTTTAATCCCCTGTGAGAAGAAATTCATGTCTTATGAAAATTTTGCGGGCGTATCTAAAGCAAAAAATATTGGAAAAGTTATACGGCTAAAAACAAAAGATTTGGATTCAGAAGTTCTCACAACTCTTCACCAAGCTACCATCTTAAGAACAATATACGACAGAAGGTGCTTAACAATCAGATTTATTATCTAACACTTTTTTCTTTCTCTTATATACAGATATAGATAGGTGTACGAAATTCCACAAAGTCCATAATTTTGCTCAGAAAGGTTCATCAAAAAAGCAAAACACTTTACTTCTTGTATTCGTATAGTTTCGCACATACAATCTGCTTCCACCTTTCCAACTTGGAATTTAATGCAGAAAATATATGCCTGTCTATGAAGTAGAAAGAAGAATTGCCATGAGATTTATCTCCAGCTATCAGACTTTCTCTTTTATCTGGAAATTTATTTTCCCAGAAGAAGGTGCAATTTATTAGATCTATCGTTTCGATTATTGGCCATTTAGCAAAAAATGTATCCGGTCTTCCAGTCAGGAATGATTAATGATTTTATGCAAAATCAGTAGCTTTTGTAAAGAATGCATTACTTAAGGTATCACTTTCTTTTGTATAATAAAACACTTCCCTCAGTAATAAGATTTTTGAATGCAGAAAAAAATTAAGCGGAACTAGTTTTAATATGACGGAATTCTTGAATTAGTGATATAGTTTTATTGGTTTCTTAAAATTAATTAATATTAAAAGTATAAAGACCCAAAACGAAGCAAAATAACAATTGAAAGGGAAGAGGAATAAAACTCAAAAGGCAACTTGTATTGCTTTAAATGCCTAATTAAATCACTAGATTTAAAATTTCTTTTTTTTTCTTTTCACGGGCAAAGAGGTCTCAGAGTCATCTTAGTGGTGGACAGTCGAGTCTAAAAGAAAGGAAACACACTCGTGAGAAAAGGTCTAAGCACTAAACGGTTAGTTCTGTCACAGTTATCCTGGGAGCCACAAAATCATCAAGGGCGAACCACAAGATAATGCCAAACAGTTTCATGAGCAAGGGGGGGGGGGGGATAGAAGCACCTTCTCCGCGTACATAAGGAGGAGATGCATTCTCCAATCTACCGACCCCAAGAAATGAGGAGGAGAGCCATCCTCATGGGCAATGAAAAGGAGAGCCATTCTCAAAACCCCAAGCAAGGTAACTCTTAGGATACTATTCCGGCTGACCAATACATAACTTTTATGAACTCACAATATTCACTAGTTTGGCAGCGACAGTATTTTTAACACTAGTATTTCAAAATTATGGAAAATTACACTAAAACTACGAATAATTACGCTAGCAAACCTTGAACTCAATGAGAATACTCACAGTATATTTTTTTACACTCAAAACGCCTAAAACACCAAACAGTTCTAATTTTTTTTTAAAGGTAGGAACCGTAACGATTATGGCTTTTTCTAATAAAGGTATTTTGTGGCTTTTATTTTTTTAAGGCAAAAATGAAAGTCATTTCTCCAAGCAACAACAAAGGTTATTTTTCGAGTTTTACCTTGCTAGGCAAAAAGAAAAATCATTAAGCTAACATAACGTTACGTGTGTTGAGCAAAAGTTACCATCGATAACACAAGATGGAGGCACTCGGTAGACATAAATATTTAAATTGGATTAAATTTTTAAGTAAAATTAACTTCGGAGAAGACTTAAAAAATGTCTTCGTGACGATGATCAGGCTGACTTGCTGTGATCGAAATATTTTATTTTCGCCTAAAAAGAAATTTTCTATTCATGTGCAAAATGGTTAAATTCATCAAAATACGTATTTCAGGTAAAGCCAATGCCATCAAAAACATAATTTGTAAAAAAACCAAGTCTCGCAACTCAGTTCTTCTACCGTAAAAAGTTGTGAGATCCATGTAATACCAAGTCGGTTAATTTATTCAGTCCCTACTTAAGGGACCTTCTGTCTTAAGTTATTACGTAATTAGCTAACCTAACAACATCTTATAATGACCATATCAATATTAAAAATTTTTTATGTTTTAAATAAATAGATTGACTTGGCCATCGCATGAAAACACAATGTATCTCACAAGTAATACACATTATATTAAATTA